>SOPF01028366.1:21167-67969 GCA_012979155.1 Hypericum perforatum | reverse complement strand
CCTCCACCTCAAGCCAAACCCTAATCTCCAATTCCCTCCCCTTTCCAAACCTCACCATCATCATCCCTCCCACTTCCTTAAACCAAAGCCTCTCTACTTAACACTCCCTTCCACCTATAAACCCTTCCCCTCCCTTAAACCTCTTAGCTCCTCCGCACGATCTCCGAACCCGAACCCGAACCCGAACTGGTTCGATTCGCTCTCCAAGACGTTGCCTTTCCTCCTATCCCACCCTGGCCCGATCCTCTTGGGCTGGCTCTTCAGCCTCCTCTCGGTCTTCTCCCTCTCTCGCCTCATCCCCCGCGTCGGGAGGCTGTCCTCCTCCGTCTCGGTTCCCACCTGGGTCAGTTATACCGATGTATTGGCTCTCTCCGGTCTCCTGCTGGCCAAGCTGGTCGGGTCCTACGGGCAGCAGGCGTTCCTTTGGGAGGCTGCGCTCGGTGCTGCCTTCCGAATTAGGGTTTTCGTGTTCCGGAGTGTTCTGGATAGGGAATTAGGGTTGTTTGAGGGAGAAGCGGCAATTTCCCCCGGTGATATTGCTTATAGGATCACGGCCGAGGCTGCTGACGTGGCGGACACTCTCCATGCGCTTCTCAATGTGAGTTAGAATAAGAATGTTCTATAAAAAAAGATCCAATCTTTGATTAGTTTAGTTGACCGGTTGTGTGTAATTTGTTGGCAGACGGTTGTGCCGAGTGCAATGCAGCTTACGGCTATGGCTGCACAAATGCTGGCTATTAGCCCTGCCCTTTCGGCTATTTCAGCACTGGTAAGGAAGGGACATGCGGAAATGATTACATATGCAGCGACTCTATTGGAATGATCTCTTGTGTTTAAAGGTTTGTATATAGCGTTTTGTAGGTGATTCCCTGTGTGGCACTTGCTAGCGTGCTCCTTGGCGAAAGGCTAAAGAACTTATCCAACAAGGCACATCTCAGCATTGCTTCCCTTTCAGCCTACCTCAACGAGGTACCTTGAAAATATGGTATGTAACATGTAGTACATTTGGTTGGTGTTAGAGGGGCTGATGTGGGTTTCGATGATGCGTACGTATTTCAGGTTCTCCCAGCAATTCTTTTCTTGAAGGCAAACAACTCAGAGCTGTGTGAGGCTTCCAGATTTGAAAAACTTGCTCGTGATGATCTCACTGAGCATCTCATGAAGAAGAAAATGAAGGCACTCATTCCCCAGATTGTACAATTGATATATTTTGGAGCATTGTTCACGCTCTGTGCAGGGTCCCTGATGTTTTCTGGTGGTTGTTTTGATGGATGTGCAATGATTTCTTTTGTCACGTCACTGGTGTTTTTGATCGAGCCTATTCAGGTTGTGTTCTTGTCAACCCATTCTATTTTTTTAACCTAGTGAGATTAAGGTCAGAGAGATAATAATCATAGTCTATTCATGTACTTGTTGTGCTTCTGTTTACTATCAGTTTCCCATGGGCATCCAAGAGTAATAGTTGACTAGATTACAATAGTCGATCGTTGAAGGTTATGTGATTGTCAAGAGAAGGTCCCTTTGGCCCCACTTAGTTAGTGTGTGTTAGTGTCAGTTGAACTGTTGAAGGCAGGAGTTGAACTTTGGACCTTGTTGTGCAGAGGTGAATCATGTTTAACTCTGTTGAAAAGTCGTTCATTATTTGGTGCACCATCACAACCTTCCAGTCAATCAGATACCTCATGTGAGGACAAGAAGGATTTTCTTGCTTTTTTTTTGCTGCCTGAAGTACATTAGCAGTTAGCTTTTGTATGTGTGTTTGCTTCTTCTTTTATGTACAGCAATCATGTGATTTCAACTACATATTTATAGGATTTTGCAAACTATTCTGAAGCTTAAGTGTCAGAATTGCAAGCGCTTCTTCAAATAGCTTAGTGAAATCACAGAATCATGCAGGATTTGGGTAAAGCCTACAATGAATGGAAACAGGGTGAACCAGCTATCAGACGTTTGTTTGAATTGACCAGTTTCAAGTCTCAGGTAACTCTCTACTTCCCCGGAGTAATTTTCTTTAACATGCTTTAGTAGTGAAAGATGCAGTTTTCATGAATACATCTTGATGCTTTTTATTTGCTGAAATATAATTCTGTACGAATGGACCATCTTAGGCATGATAGTATTAGATTTGCAAGTTTTTCTTGTTCTCATCGAGTTTGAGATTTATTTTATTGTTCAATATAGGTGGTAGAGAAACCGGATGCTGTTGATTTGGACTTTGTTTCAGGAGACATAAAGTTTTGCAGTATCTCATTTAAATATGCGGAAGATAGGCCTTTCATTTTGAATGGACTGGACCTTCATATAAAAGCAGGAGAAACAGTTGCACTCATAGGACCTTCGGGAGGAGGAAAAACTACTATAGCTAAATTACTTCTTCGACTTTATGAGCCTTCTTCTGGTAATTTCTGGATTTTTACACAATATTTAATTGGAATCCCTTCATCATTTAACACCAATAGTTTCTTCATAGGCTGCATACTTGTGGATGATCAGGAGATCAAAAGTATTTCTCTTAGAAGTTTGAGGCGGCATATTGGTTTTGTTTCTCAGGATACTGTGAGCAAATCTAGAATACCCTTACCATGTTCCTTGTTTTAGAAATTATCGTTCAACTCAAATTTCAGATATCTGCTTCTTAATGACTATGTGATTGAAGACCCTTTTCTCGGGGACAGTTGCTGAAAATGTTGGCTATACGGACCTGATAAGGGGAATTGATATGGAGAAAGTTAAGGTGGCTGCCCAAACTGCAAATGCTGATGAATTTGTTAGACTGCTTCCCAATGGATATCACACAAATATTGGGCCAAGAGGGTCTAGCTTAAGTGGAGGGCAGAAACAAAGGTGACCAATGTTAATAATTGGTGCAACAATTTTAGTACTGTTGGAAATGGTTTTCTGTAGACACGAGGAGTGATAGTACATGCTGGCCTGCTTTATTTTCTCGTCTATCACTTTCAGGTTGGCCATTGCAAGAGCACTATATAAGAACTCCTCCATATTGATCATGGATGAGGCAACTTCTGCTCTGGATAGCAGGTCTGAGCTATTGATAAGACAGGCGTTGGATCGAATAACAGAAAGTCATACTGTAAGAATATCTGCTAGCTCATATTAATAGCTTAAGAACCTCATTCAAAGCGAGCTAATTTATTATAATTAGAGTTCCCGACTGTCCCCCTCGTGCAGAGGACAATGTCAAGTTTGTGATTCTAGTTATATTGCTTAAGAACTTCCATCTAAACTCTTTAGTGCTTCTGTTACAAATTTCTGTCTTAAGCATGACGAAGTTTAAATGTTGCTAGGTGCTCGTAATCGCTCACCGGCTGGACACAGTTCGAATGGCTAACCGCGTACTCCTCTTGGAAGATGGCAAACTCAAGGAGCTCAATCCTTCAACTCTTTTAGGTGATCGCCAGGGCCCGTTGGCCTCATCAGGATTAGTAATTTAATGAAACCGAGCACCGAGCAAGCACTTAGCATAGTGGACGAGTAAGCCATTTTAGTCAGAGCTGCCTCGTTTTTATACGAGTTGCGAGCTACGTACATAACTACTGATACATGGCATAGTTTTTTTTTTTTTATCCTGAAGGGATGGATATTACATTCAATTATTCAGTTACTCTTGAAAATATCTTTACAATAAGTGATTATTCAATATTAACATAAATACGCACCTGCCAACCATTCAAGTATCACATTAAATAGGATTAAATCAGGAATTAGGGCGAAGCAATAGATTTCCAAAATCGAACGTGAACTATTAACGCCTGTTTTGATCTTATTTAATGTGGTAGTTGAATGATAGTCATATGTGTATTTATGATAATATTGAATAATTAGTTTTCATAAATTTATGGTAAAGCATGGGAGGAATATACGTGGTAAACTCTGTTGTCAATAGCTGCGCTATAGCGGAAAATTATCGCCATTTCTACGCCATATAAGCGCTAAACGCGATGGACGATGGCGGTCGTATAGCGGTAAAAACCCGATTTAGCGGCCGCTTTACTAATTTATATGAAAATTTCTAAAATGCTCTTAATTTTTTAAATGTTTGTTTTATTTATCAAGGGCATAAAGATAATTTTTTCGGTACAGCTACATTCTCTCTCCTTAATTACCCTAATTTTTACCCATTCTCCATCTGTCTTATTTTTTTTTAGCTTTTGTGTGCTTTCAAGTTTTGGGTATAACGGGACAAGAGTTTTCTTGTCTTATTAGTTGTGTGCGAACAAGAGTTAGTGCAAGTGTTATTTCTTGTCCAAATAGCTGCTAGTTTAGTTGCTGTGTTATTTCCTATTTAGTTGTTGTCTGTTATTGTGTGTGTTGGATCACTGATTGTTTTGGGTAATTAACCGTTGGTTTTGGGTAATTAGTTGCTGGTTTTTATAATTGTTTTTCTCTGGTATTGATTAACTAGTTATTGGCTTTTGTACTTTTTAGTAATTATCATTTTGGTTAACTGATAATTTTAATGTGTTTGAACTACAAGGTGAAAATGTAACAGAAGCATGTTATCAATTTTTCGACATTGTCATTTTGATTCTTGGATTGTTTTTATATTATAATTATGTCATTTTGATTCTTGGATTGTTTTTAGATTATAATTATTAACCATGATGGTATCTTTAATTTTGTGTATTTTTCTAATTTTAAGTAATTATGTTTATTATAACAATTATTATCCTGCTATTTCGTTATCGGATATCTTGCTATCCGATATAGCATTTTAAGAAGGTCGTCGTTACACAGTCCTATCCGCCTATTGATAACAAATGTGGTAAATCAATTTAATTGATTGACAACAGTTTTTTTTTTTGTGAATCTTGTGAATTACGAACAATATCACTTGAACAAAAGTATGTTGAAAATTCATTAATTCGGGCATGAGTCGAATATATAAATAAAGATCTTACTGAGATATATTACGGTTGAAATCGAATTTTTTGTTGACGTAATTTAGTTATCAGCGCAATATTGACAACATATCATTTGCAGTGGCACATCAAGAAAAAATGATATGCTGCTGAAAAGATAACGACACAACAGATAAAAATTTTGATATACCGTTAATTTTGCCTAATATACTTTTAGTTTTGTCTAATATGTTATTAATTATATCTGATGTGATGTTGCTAATCCATCCCAATTCAGTTGTAATCTTAAACTTGGAATCCACGGACCTAATTAGACAAACGTGGGCTTTGATGTGGATCTAAATGGACCGGATCCAGCTGGATCCGTCTTCCACTTTCCATTTGGCCCACCACCTCAACACACGTGTTCAGAAAGACCGCGAAAAACCCACTTCCTCGTCTTCACTTTCCCGCCTCAGTAAACCCCCTCGCGCGCATTTTAGCTTCGAAGGCGCCGGTTCTCCTTCCCATTCCCTGCATAACCTAACCCCTCTCTCGTTGACCGAAAAGGATTCTCCGGTAAGACTCTCCAACCCTAATCAATAATTTCACGCCTCTCATCTCCGACGTTGTAGTTAGGGTGGAGATTAAGTGTCTCCGGATTCCAATTGGCCGTTGGTTTCGTTTCGTTTCATTTCTAGGGTTTTAGGATTTGGAAAAGAAATGGATACTTCGAACCCTGCTATCTTTGTGAACGGGAAGCTGTTGCCGATGCACGTCCGGAAGAGAGTGCGCACCGTGGTTCAAGTGATGGGGCCTGATCGCGGAGGCGTGATTGGGAAGTCCACGGATGATGTGCAGATCCTCGTGAAGGGATCTCCACCGTCTACGCTCTCGAGTTTTGTCGAGGTCATTGGCATTGCTGACAGTGACAAGTCCATCCAGGCTGAGCTTTGGACCAACTTCGGTGACAATTTCGGTAGGGCCTGTTTCGGAAACATGTTTTATTTTCCTGGAAAACACCTTAATGTTCTTTTTCGGTTTAATCGTGTTCACTGTTTTGCTGAAACCCGAGGCTTGATTGGAAGGTTTATTGGATTTGGTAGAATTGGTTGCTGTGCTTTTTTCGTATACAGTAGTACTATGCTCTGCAGAAAGCCATCATCTTGCTTGTTGTCTGGATGTTGCCTCCGTGGTTTTTAAGTTGTTAACGAGAATATAATCTCCTATTCGGGATTGAATGAAATTTTGGGTCTTTTGATGGCAGATGCAAATTCATACAATCAACTCTGTCAGCTGGCGAATGGGGAATATCAGCACATGTTCCTTTGACAAACGAGATGTACCATTTTGTGGTTAAGCCGGAAGACCTATATTTATCCTTGAAGTTGAAGTAATCAGTATATGTTGGTGTATCTGATTGCATCTTGGTAGTTGTTAATATCATGTTTTTTGTACCGTTTGGAATCTTATGGTTATGACCTGAGCTGGAAGATGTGGCTGTTAGTGTTCAAACTATGTTTAAGCAATGTTCACTACAATTTTCCTGCAAATCACCCTGCTTGGTAGATGGGGCTTTCGTAGAACGTCGGTAAGATCATCTATATGATTTGGGTTTTCGTCGCTGGAACTTGTGATTCCTGCCATTGGCATGGAAGAATTGTTGTCATGTATGTTTGTTTACCACCAAGTAACAAGTGCCTGCTTAGAGCTGCTGATATGCTTGGTTATTGTTATTGCGAATGCGGTTCTCTTCGATTCTAATCTTTTTGCAATTAGATCAGTTGGCCGATCAATGTTTTTCTTGAAAGTATTTAAACCAATCGATGTCGGTAGGACCAACTCCAAGTGAGATAATGAAATAAAAATCAGGATTATACTTCAAACTCTTGTAAAAGAGGTAACATAAAGAAAAGTTAAAAAAAAAACCTAGGGAGCTGGTTTGGGTTAGATGAATTAACAACCTCCTATCAAAATAAAAGCACTGTACAAATATGTATAAAGAAACTTATCAAAACAAAATATGATGAATGAAAGGGCACACTCGCACCAAAACGAAATGTGCGCATTATGGAAAGTGGCGCATAAAGGAAAGAGCGTGTGAGTAAAATGTGAAAGATTGTTTGCTATTTTGATTAACCTATTGATTCAAATGTAAGTGAAGTTATTAAAATCAGTAATATGTCGATAATTATCAGACACTAAATTATATATAAGAGTTTCCCTAAAAACAATTATCTGCATCAGTATTTTTAAAATAAAATAAATGTGTAAAATACTTGTATAATAATTAGGGTAAATTACCCTCAAGTCCTTGTCTTATGGTCGAATTTGCGGTAGGGTCCCTGTATAATTTGAATTAGATATAAAGTCCTTATTTTTTGAGTTAATATTGATGTCGGGTCCCTAATATGGCTAAGGATGATGTCAGCAACATTTTTTTTATTTTTTTGTCACTAAATTGACCAAAATACCCTTAGACTATAAAATTAAAAAAAACATTTCTTTCCTGAAACATCTTCTTCTTCATCTTCAAAAAACCAAATCTCCCCTTCTTCTTTCGTCACGAAGCTCAACTAAATCCAATGCCGTCGGAAGAGACTTCTTTGCCGATCGGACCAGACTTAACCTCTGCGAGATGGACTGCGAACCTCGATTACAATTTGAATTAACCCAACAGTTTGAATTAACCCAGCCGGTCAAGACTACTCCTCCCAGAGAAACCAACGCCCATCTTCCAAGCTGTGAGGTTGCAATCATTAACGAAATTGACAAATCCATATTAAAGGAAGTTAAAACTAACAAGCCCATCTTGTTCCTCTCTCTGTTTTGTCTCCAACGAGCGTCAAACCCTCTTCCGAGCTTCACCCCAAATCATCACCAATCTTCCCATTTTTCTCTCGGCTCCTCGCTCGACACTCTCTCTCCATTCGTCTTATCTTCGATCTGCTTTTAAGGATTAATGGGTTTCTTTCACAGAATGGTGAAAAGGGTCTCGTGGGAGTAGACGAAGGCCGGTACCCACCGCCCCAGGCCTCAACAGGAAGCTTCTTCATTGGGGTCAATGGAAGACGAATTCGAAGAAGATCCCCTCATTTCCAAACAGGAAGGCGACAAGATTAAGACTAATCTGAGATTGAATTTCTCGGATTTGGTTGGGTGAGTCCGCGATGGAAGAGCAGTGGGACGGAGTAGTGGCTCCGAGACCGAGTTCTTGAGCTTGGATGTCAGTTTTGCAGATTTGACGGCTCTCGAGGAGGTTTTGGTTGTCGACGACGATGGATGAGTGGTTGCTCGATTTTTTTAAGAAAGCGTTTTTTTTTTTGTTTTTAATGAAAGGGTATTTTCATCATTTTAATGATAAAAAAGTCGCTGACATCAACAAAGGACCCTACACCAATATTAATTCAAAAAGTAAGGACCTTACATCTAATTCAAATTATCCAAGGACCCCTATCGCAAATTCGACCATAAGACAGGAACTTGAGGGTAATTTACCCTAATAATTATAATTTACATAGAACATTCATAATATAGATATATTTACATATTGTCATAGTTATATTTAAACTATAGTATAAATAAAAGGAATAATTATTAACTGTTATATATTTTCATAGCCCAGCCGAAGTAGCTATTAAATGAGATGGTTCCTTAAAACCATACGGCATATAATATGTATGTATGTATATAAGTATTCACGTATAAGTATGTATATGAATTGGGTCAATAAAACCATTTCTTATCAGTTTCTTCTTCAGACAAAGTAGTATTTCCCAAAGCGAGCTCTCAATTAAATCAACAAATTAGGGCGCGCCATTGAACAAAAACGCCCAAATTCCTTCCTCTGCTAGGGTTTCGCGCGCCCGCCACCCCCTCTTCCCTCCCTGGTACTCTCTCTCTCTCTCTCTCTCTCTCTCTCTCTTCTCTCTATCCCCTTTTTTTCCTTTGTAGCTGATACAAATTGATTGGTTAATTCCTTCGGCGTTGCGCCTTTGTTTCCCATTTCACATTTAGGAGTTTGTGAAAAAAATTTGTTTAGTTATTTGAAATTAGGAAGCGCAGAGAAAAGAGGCTAGCTCTCCCTTGAAATGTAGTTAGGGTTGTGGATTTTTTTTAGGGTTTATTATTTCTTTGGAACGAGCAGCTATGGTTCAACTACTTCTTCCCTGTTTTCTGGTTTAAAATTTACAACTTTATCCTGAAAGATATTTTTTTGCTGTGTTTTAATTTTTTTCTGACGGAATAATTTTGGAGAGTGGAAAGTTTCTGCTTCGTTGTTACTAAATTAACAGTGGTTTGCTCGTATGTTGTAAATGTGAACCTGTTTCGACTTGCCGGCGCTCATCTGTTTTCTATCTTCTTCTTTTGTCTGGGGACTTTGGTGGATGCTGTTCCAGAGACACTGTAAAAGAATTAAACTGCCTGTTTTTTTGGGGCTCTCTTACCCGGGAAATCATTGCCTCATTGTTTCTAGTTTTGTTGTTTCACCTGTCGAGCATAATTGTTATCATAATCATCATCGTACAACTTGATTATCATTCGGTATTTGCTTCACAACACAACACACCTTTTGGATCCCTATCTAATGGCAATGAATCGGTCAAGATTCTTACCCGGAAACTCCTTTTTTATCCCCCTCTCATTTTGTTTCCACCTTTTCCTTCTTGGCCTCGTCTTTCTTTCAATGCTTCTGGCTTCTGTGCTCCTTCCACAGTTGCCCTGCAAGCTTGTTGTGTTAGATACAGAAAATGCCAAGGGCAAACACTTCCGGTAGGCTGGATTTACAGGAAAACCCTTTTGAGTCCGAGAAGCAAGCTGAGGAGCGTGTTGACCTTGATGACGACGACAATGACCCTGAGGAGATGGAGGAGGAGGAAGAAGTCGAGTATGAGGAAGTGGTTGAAGAAGTAGAGGAGGAAGAGGAAGAGGAGGAAGAGGAAGAGATAGAGGTAGAGGAAGAGGTGGAAGAAGAAGAAGAGGACGGGGAAGAAGGAAATGAGGAGGCTGGAGAACAGAGACGCATTGCTGTTGACAAAGATGAGGAAAAGAAGCATGCTGAGCTTCTTTCACTTCCTCCTCATGGATCCGAGGTGTATCTCGGTGGCATTTCCCATGATGCTTCTGAAAGTGATTTGAGGGGGTTCTGTGAACCTGTAGGAGAAGTTACTGAGGTGAGTGTCACATTCATTATCTTTATTCTGTGGATTTCTTTTTTTTTTTTAGGAAACTGTTGAGTATTTGGTACTTGGACACAGGTAAGAATAATGAAGGGAAAAGATTCGAGTGAGGGTAAAGGGTATGCCTTTGTGACCTTTAAGACAAAGGAGTTGGCATCCAATGCCATTGAAGAGTTAAACAATACTGAACTCAAGGTATTAAAGGGCGAGCTCATCTTGTCAATAACTTCAGATTTTATCTAGGGTTGGCTAGTCCTGTCCTCTCATCAGCCTTCTCTTTCCTGCTTTCACAGGGAAAAAGGGTAAAATGTTCATCGTCGCAGGCAAATCATCGTTTGTTCATTGGTAATGTCCCTAGAAGCTGGGAACTAGACGACATGAGGGCTGCAGTGGAAAAGATTGGGCCTGGAGTTATCAATGTGGAACTATTAAAGGTTTAGATTCCCGAAAATTCTCCTTTGTTCAAACTTTCCATAGGATTTGATCGCTCAGAAGAACTGATTTTTTGTGCCCCGTTGTGATCCTCTACTGATCAGACTTTCCTATTCCCTACAGGATCTGCAGAACTCCAGCAGGAATCGTGGATTTGCTTTCATTGAGTATTATAATCATGCATGCGCCGAGTACTCACGGAAAAAAATGTTCAGTCCAGAATTCAAGCTTGATGATAATGCTCCAACTGTGAGCTGGGCTGACCCAAAAAATGCAGGGTCATCTGCTGTTTCACAGGTTCAATAAATTTGTGTTTATCTTTGTTCTTTATGGCTGTATCGATTTCAGGCATGTGATTTAAGTAACTCTTTCCCAACTAAGATAAATTGCTTGTATTGCCATGTTTTGAATTTGTCCTAGCGTTTCTCGAGCAATGGTCTTCTAAATTTATGCCATGGTGTACCAAAGGTTATTTTGTTTTCTAATAAAAAAGATTTATTATAGTTATTTGTTGACTTGAACTTTTGATCAAGTGCTTAGTGAAGTGCTTCACCTGTTTTTTCATCGAGCATTGCCGGGTGCACTGCATTATAATTCTAGAATTTAAGCTGGTTCATAATTTTGTTCTGAAACTTGATTTCTTGCAGGTTAAGGCAATATATGTCAAGAATTTGCCAAAAGATGTTTCTCAAGATCGTGTGAAGCAGCTCTTTGAACGTCATGGGAAAGTGACAAAAGTGGTCCTTCCTCCAGCAAAGCCAGGACATGAGAATAGCAGATTTGGTTTTGTGCATTTTGCAGAGAGGTCATGTGCGATGAAGGCATTGAAGAACACCGAGCATTACGAGATTGATGGTAATACTTCATAATTTCACCTTCATACTATTCTTGCAGCTTGTTGCTTAAAGAAAAATGTTCCATTTCTCATTTTCCTGGTGTGGCTAGGTCAAGTTTTAGATTGTTCTCTTGCGAAGCCTCAGGCGGATCAGAAGACTTCTGGAGGATCAAACACACAGAAGCCAGCCTTCATGCACCCTGGTTTTCCTCCTCGTCTTGGTTATGGTCTTGTCGGTCCTCCCTATGGTGCTCTGGGTGGTGGCTATGCTACTACTGGTTTCGCACAGGTAGGCGTCCTGCCTGTTCATTGATCTTGTATACTTCCAAATAAAGTAATGGGGTTGTGCATCTATATTTTATATGCTTTATGAGGAGAGATGCAACAATCTGCTAAACAAAGAGCATGTGGAGAAGAACTAAAGTATTGATAATTTACTAGACCAATAAACGAAATTGGATAACTTTTAATGATGAAGCTACGTTCCTAAGGGAGACTATTATGTGTTACAGCCTATGATTTATGGTGGGGGACCAGCTCCGGGGAACATGGCAATGATGCCAATGCTGTTACCCGATGGCAGGATCGGTTATGTAATGTAAGTATAATTCGCTCTCGTCCACTTTCTGTGCTCCTAGCAAGTGGCATCAATTGCGTTCTTTCCGAAATATTTGACCAGAAACTCTCGCTTTCACTGACCATTAGAAGGGATAATTATGCTTCTATCTTGGTCGTAGGCAACAACCAAGAATGCAACCTCATGTACTGCCCCCACGTGGCCGAGGGGGCAGGGGTGGTGGAGCTAGTAGCTCGAGCGGTGGGAAGCGTGGTAATGACAGTCGTGGACGAGGCCGCTATAACCCATATTGAATTCTGAGGCGTCAGGAGATGCAAGTCTAACAATCCGTATTGAAATTAATTATTCCAATGATCCATGTAATCATAGTATGATCCGAAAGCGGTGGCGAAGACTCCTCCCTGGTTTTTATTCAGAGCACAAGGATCCAATGGCAACTTGTATATCACCGAAGGATGCCCAGTTGGGTAGCTAGCATCTGGTGTGTCGGTTTCTTGTTAAATTATCTAGTGTGTCGATGTTTGATCATACTAGTATCAACCAGACCTGCAGATGTTATAACATAACTTTCATTTCCGCATCAATGACGATCGACGCGGATTGATAGATTTTTCTTCTTGCAATTCTAAATCACACATCGCTACATACTAGGACGTGAAACTAATGTTGGTTATGATTTTTGAAGCCATTGAGGTGGATTGGAAATATGAAACTGAACATGGGAGTGCTAATTTTAGTTTAGAGATCAAAATAATAATACATCATTTGCAGTGTATTGAGTCGCATTTATCAGAGAAACATGTGTTCCCATTAAGAAGGTGATACAAATACCAGCGACCTTGGCCCATCAGATGATCGGGGAAATAATGTAACTATCACATGCTAAAACTTCCATGTTCATATCAGTTTCTGGTGAGTGAATGGGCACCGACGAAAAGAAGAATGGAAGACCAAGTATCATAATTGGCATGACAGTAAGCCACCTCAAACAAAATCTCAGACTGCCAAACTACGCATTAAGAGCGCGCATCAAAGGCAGCGGAGTACTGATTCATGGAGTTCCGTGAATCTGGAGACCAGCACGCTGAGGTATCGATCACCCACGGGAATGTCAATCATCTTGTTTACCATAATAACTTCAACTGCTGTATTACAGGTAGGAAACGACTTCTAGACTGCTAAACTGAAGAATTCACTGCGCTGAGCGCTGTCATCTGAAGACACTGGTGCCTGAGAAATCAACAGCAAAGAAAAATAGTCATCAAGGAAAAATAGTAGGAATGTTGCAACTGAAGAGCATGTGAAACAAAGAACATTCAAATGTTCAGGTGAGGAAGTTGAACAAAGCCACTGCTATCTATAGCCGAGGATTTCTCATTGAAAACTCATCAGTATGCAAGTAAAACAAAACCAAATTGTCTAGTTCCTTCTATACTAGCGTGCTTCTAACAAAGTGATAGGCATTTCAATCAAGTAAATTTGAGACTTGCCTCGATAAATTGAGAGACTATGCACCACGTTCCATGAAAAAAGTAAAGAAAACCACGATATAAGTATAGCATACTCACAACATTGTGTAGTTTCTCAACTGAAAGTTGACAAATCTTCAGGTGGTTCGATCCAGATATTCTCAAAAGGATCTTGCTCGCCCCAGTCATAACATTGCTTACGAGGATAGTATCGAGAATCATCAAGAGAGTACGATATGCAACGCTTTCCAAAGAAACGAACTTTGGAGAAATAAATATTGTTTCTCAATATTCCCTGAAGGTCAGTCCTGGAATGAGATGACAAGAAGCTAGCAAAAAGTGTTAGTCCATCAAGGGTTCTCATCTCTTCCCACACCATCTTCAACCCGTCCAATTTGAATATAATTGGGTTTTCATTGCAACATGTATAGATAACAACAATCTCTCCATTGTGCTCTGCCATAAACTTCCCCTTCCACCAATTCTTCGCGAAAAAGTTGTCGGGGCATTTAGGTGGCGTCACTGCAAGCACATTCCATGTACATTTATCGGGGTCAAACACGCCAAGCCAACCAGTAAGACTTAGGCAGTAGAAGACTCCGTTGCAGAAAACAACCTTATTCCATATACTGCTAACAAAAGGCAAGCGGTTTTGGTAATTGACCGAAACCCACTGAGTTGCCCCGGGACGGCAAGTACTGATAGCAACAACTGTCGGGCTGACATGCTTGACTGTGAAAACCATGCAGCCACTAGCTGTTGGAGCACAGGAGAATGCAACTATCTGGCAAGTTAGTTCAAATCTCGGAAGCTTGATGCGTTCCCTTGTAAAGGGGTTGAAGAAGAATATACGATGTATTCTGGGCCGGTGCATCAACAACCAACTATCTTTAGTGAAGCAAACTCTTGATTCGCACAATTCTGGGAACTCGCGAGAATGGGTCTTCCTTTGTGATGGGTCATAGAACTCGTACACGTGACCAAATTTGGGGAAGTACATAAGCCAAGGTGCTTGGTTTACCACTCTGACACATGAGGCAACAGCATGCCATCTCTTGCATACAGCAGAAGCACGGATGTTGTCCACAAAGGCAAGACGGCTCAGGAACAGTTCCAGAAGTTCCGTGGGGAGGTCAGACCAAGTTTGTCTCTCTAGTTTCTCCTTCTTCTTCGCAGCTAGCACTCTGTCATCTTCCCTAGTTGTGGCAACTAACCTACAGACCCAGAAGACAGACTACTGTCAAAATGCTGAAAATCTCTAGTATATATCAAAAGCAATTATGATCATTAAACAGAAGCATAAAATTTTACGAATTTATTCAAAAGTACACTTCAGCAGCTTTAGACCGAAAAACCTATGAATACCAGATTGTTCACTGGGATAAATATTATCGTTAACATTGATCAATCCTTATCAAGGTTGTCAATCCTGTTAAAACTCCGGGTAACACTACCCATCACCAAATAAGCCCACTGAACATATATCTTAAGCACTTGAATCAGTTAACAGCTACACATCTTCTATCAAGTACTGTTTCCCCACAACTTGATAAACAGTCAATGAAAGATCAAATATCATTCTCACTTCCTTCTACTCCCACAATTAGATCATAACCCAACAATGTTATCAACTCCAAGACCCAATTCCCCATCAGGGTCAATTGGGTTTTTGCCCCCACTATTAACCATAACCCCACAACGCCTATTCCCCATCACCCAATCCCCACCAACTTGAACCCTAGGCCCACAACTTAAAACACCATGGAATTCCCACCTCAGGCAATGGAAAGAACAACAAAACACATTGACCCATTTCTCAAATCAACTCAGAGACAATAAATAGCAGGTGAAACCAAGCAAACCCAAAACTTACAGTTTAACCTTCCTTCTCTTCCTACTCGCCATGGGATTTTCACCAACACCGACCCAAATTCCAAAAAAAGATGCAAACTTTGAACACCTCAGGACCAAAGTTGGCTTCTTTTCAACTTCCCAGCAAGAGGAGAACCGCTCAGTGAGACTGTGCTGTCTGGTCTTCGATTTAACCTGGAAAAAAAGAACCCCAACATTATTATTACTAACGAACCACCAACTTGGTGGCCCTTACACGTGTGTTCTCTCTGTGTCTGGGATTCAGAGTTGGGCAAGGGAAATTTACAGGCCGTAGGATTTTATGGTGGGCAAGTAAGATTCTGCCACGTAAGTAGGTGAGTCATGCCGAGGTGTGAAACTTTCAAAGCCTCCGTTTTTTTTTTGGGAAGCAGCAGCAATAGAATAGCCGTGTCTTGCTTGTGTATAACGTGTGTTTCATCCGCCGACTTTTTAGTCGAGCTCTAGTTGAGCTTTCCATGTACCTTTTGCATTTTCTTTAATGTAAGTAGGCCTTGCATTTCCTACATAATTTGCCTTTTCTTTTTATTATCTTGATGTATTGAGTTCATATTTGTTTTCGACCAGAAAAAAAAACAGTGGGAGACACACCTACAAGTCAAACTCCATGTTGTTCCACTCTTAATCGATTTTTGCTTGTGATATTATCGCCGGATAATATATATTACGATTGGTAATACACAAAAAAAAAAAAAACTCAATGTACCAAAATTTGGAAAACGTATCTGGTAGACACACACTCAGCTTATGCTCACCCATGTGTTCGTATGAGTGATTCAACTTCAATGGTTTTTCCTATCATCAGACTAAGCATGAGGAAGGAGAGACCCCAATCAACTATCTATAGCATTCCTATTGAGCAATTCCACAATCATCCTTTAGTACGAACCTAACCTATTAAGTTGCTAAAAAGGTATGCAAGATAAGAGCACACACATTCCTCAAAAATAGAGAGATAAGAACACACATTTGCAAGCAGATCCTAGAAACAGAATGCCCGAACAGCAGTGGCATGTCTGACAGCAATTGGATCCTTTGATATTCCATTGAGGTAAAGTAATTTTCTACTACATATCGCTATTTCAAACCAAACTGCAAGCAAACCAAGTGAGGAGACACCTGCATTGCTAACAGCATAGCATCATCCAATCGGAGAGGAATGGATAGAACAATAGAACAGATGCACTTGGCAGTTCATTAATTCATTATGCACATGGACACAAAAAGAGCACCAAAAGCTATGACAATAATGCAAAGGAACCTCCAAGCATTGCAAAGTTGTTAACAAAAAATGTTCGAAGGTCTATGCCTAGTTACAGAACATTGAGATAGGTCAGCAAGATTAACAGCGTTGCGCTTCAGCAGCTCCAAAGTGTTTCAGCTACCTCCTCCATTCAGCCACCAGTGTTCTTTTAGTCCGTGCTCGGGAAATCCTTTTTGGAAGAATGGCACCAAGCTGAATTAGGGGATCAGAACTTGAACCATCCAGTTCCTTCCTGTGTTCCTCAGAGGCATTCCATTTCTTATTGGACTCGGCAACAGCAGTGGCCAAGGAATCAACCTGTGCAGACAGCAACTCTACTTTATAGTTCAGGGAGTCTACCTTACTTGATACAGCCGACATAACGTCCAAGACATCAGACAGAGTAACCACCCTAACCGACAATGCAGCTTCTTGCCATCTCTTGCATACAAGCGAGGCATGGACATTCCACTTCAAACTTAGTTTAGACAGAATCAGTTCCAGAAGCTCCAAGGGGAGCCTATTAATAGATTTCCCAGCTCCACGTGGCCTGGTACCATGACATAAAAGTAAAACCGGCTAACAATCAACCATTGGAAATAACCATAAACCACGAAAAAGATCGAAACTTTTCTCTAAGGAGAAACAAAGGGCAACTCCATTATACCCATTTCATGTAAATATCACCAAAGATCATCCAAAAGGAGCCAAATCAAATCCTTAATTGGATTTGGACAAGAACCTCAATCCTTTTGGACATGGAAAGTGGAAAAGAAGACCAGACCCTTAAAGAACCCCAACCAATTATATAGGAAAAAAAAGACAAAGAACAAGCAACAGAAACACGACCAACCCACATAAATCAACAAAATTCCACAGTTACCCAAAACAATAAACCATAAAGGATGAAACTTTCACTGACCCATCAATCAAAAAACAGTAAAAGAGCTTAGTGAACCAATAAAAAAGGAATTTCTTAGCTAAGAAATAATAAAATAAAAAACACCAAACAAGAAAATAGAACGTGGAGTTAACACAGAGAGTGGAAAAAGAAGAAAGAGGTATTTGGATGAAGAACATAC
Organism: Hypericum perforatum; assembly: GCA_012979155.1. Taxonomy (NCBI): domain Eukaryota; kingdom Viridiplantae; phylum Streptophyta; class Magnoliopsida; order Malpighiales; family Hypericaceae; genus Hypericum; species Hypericum perforatum. Next base: position 50,402 of record SOPF01028366.1, on the reverse strand, counting down.
GATCTCATCATCTTCCTCGTCCTAGCCATTTCACCTTCGTTCTCTGTACTCTTTATTTTTATTTTATTGTTTTTGCTTTTATTTATTTTCCACTACGAGAGAGAGAGAGAGAGGTGGAGGAGTGGGAAAACTATTACTGCACGTGTTCAGTTGGAAGTGTTATCCGGTGTGTACAGTTCTATCTTACGGAAAGTGGAGCCGGTTAAAAAGGCGACACGATATTTACACGTGGAGAACCATGGACCGTCCGATATCCCATTGGCCTGCCTGCCTGCCCATGAAATGAATATGATATTGATATGGCACCCTTCCGTTTCAAGCCACGTAATAACAAAACCTCTCCACCGAAACAGAATGGCAGAGAGAGCGTGGGCCCACTGGGCCCACCTGGGCCAGCCCAAACTCATCGTGGCTCCGATGGTGGACAGCTCGGAGCTCCCATTCCGGCTGCTCTGCCGCAAGTACGGCGCCGAAGCCGCCTACACGCCGATGCTCCACCCGCGCCCCTTCTGCGAGAGCGCCAAGTACAGGTCCCAGGAGTTCACCACCTGCCCGGACGACCGGCCGTTGCTCGTCCAGTTCTGCGGCAACGACCCCGGCTTGCTGTTGGAAGCCGCGAAGAGGGTGGAGCCCTTCTGCGACTACGTGGACATCAATTTGGGGTGCCCGCAGAAGATTGCGAAGCAGGGTAACTACGGGGCTTTCCTGATGGACGACCTACCGTTGGTTAGGTCGATCGTGGAGCGGCTCGCCGGAAATCTTGGGGTTCCGGTGTCCTGCAAGATTCGGGTGTTTCCCGAGCTGGAGGATACGATTAGGTATCGAAGTCGAACCCGAATTAAGTTAGAATAATTCTCCAGTTGATAATATTGACAATTTTGCTGAAAGATCACCTGGTTCTGATCATGATTATTCTGAAAATTTGTCACCAACAGGTATGCTCGGATGCTGGAGGACGCGGGGTGCAAGCTGTTGGCAGTTCATGGGCGGACGCGGGAAGAGAGGGATGCTAGGAAGATTAGAGCCGATTGGAACGTTATTAAGGCTGTGAAGGATGCTGTTAGGATACCGGTGCTCGCTAACGGGAACATCAGGCACATGGATGATGTGCGGGGTTGTTTGGAGGCGACGGGCGCGGATGGTGTGATGTCTGCAGGGTCTCTGCTTGAGAATCCAGCATTGTTTGCTGGGTATCGGACGGCACAATGGGCGGATGGTGGCTGCAGGGACGGGAAGCTGGACCAGGCGGACCTGTTGGTTGAGTACTTGAAGCTATGTGAGGAATACCCTGTTCCATGGCGAATGATCCTCGCTCATGCGTACAAGTTGTTGAGGGAAAGGTTCCGGGTTCATCCCCATGTTAGAGAAGAACTGAATAATGCGCAAACCAATCTGAGTTTTGAGTTTCTTTATGGTCTGGTAGGTAGGCTCAAAGAGCTTGACCCCCACGTTCCGCTTTATTTGGAGGATCTTGCGGGTTCTGGTGATGCTGCAGAAGCTGCTGCAAATGATTATAAACATGCTGCAGAACGAAGAGCAGCAACATGCGTCTAGGATACTTCTGCAACCGTTGGGTTTATTCGGTCACTCAATGCAGCTCAAAATTATCGTAAAGTCGTTGGCCAGTACAAGTACTTTTGAGTAAACTTGATTCTCTTAACTCGATTTACAGTGTCTGAACTTAGGAAATTGGTTTACGGTAAATTGAAGGACAGCGAAGGACGCGATCAAGACATAAGCAAGCTTGCGTTTACTGGGTCGGTTTGAACCAAGCTCATCGTCATGACTTGATCCCAAGAGAGGAACGCAACACACAAGCTCGGCTATAGAAGACATCCTTCACACTGATATTAGACTGTCTACGCTGATGGTGATACTTATCTGAAGTAATGGATTAGCTAACTTATCTGTTGTAGTCTGAACTTGCTCCTCTGCAATTATTTTGTACACATTGCTGCAGTTTTGTAGCTCTATATATCAAGAATGCGATAGAATCACTGACAGTTCGAAAAAATTTATATAGATAAATTTTGGATAGTTCATTAAAAATGAAGAAGAAGAGGTTGACAATAAAAAAAAATAACACAGTTTTTTGGTTTGTAGTTGCGAGATACGGTGTGGAGGAAATTCCTAGAAGTTCATATCAGATGCAAAATAATGGGTTAATTTTTTTCCGAAAAAATCTGAGTAAAAGATATTGGAGCAACATAGATGATTTCCATGGGTAGAGAATGTGTGTGGGTAAATAATTTTATATTGATTCAAATTAATTCATTTGGTCTCAATTTTAATAAGATTCTAGCCAGATTTCGAAATTGTAAGTTTGAACTGAATAACGCAAAAGTGCTTGCCAGTAATTGAGATTAAAGATTAAGAAACTAGCCCTTTAGATTTGAGGTTGCCGTAGTTTTGTGTTAGTATTCTACTAGGGCACAAAAATACAGCAACCGTGGAAGAGCCATTGAAACCGTTGGAAATGATTTGGGCTTTTTCTATTGATTTTGGAACACATCATTTTCTGGAATTACAAATTAGTAGGAACTGTACGTCTCAAATTTAGATCAATCATTATTGTCATTAATCATTATTGTCATCCGAACTACAAATGGCACGTAACTACCGACTGACCATCCTCACATAATATCAATGAAACTAACGGTGAAACCGTGAAAGAGAAGTATAAGGAACTAACTAACTAACTAAAGCTCCTCTTTCAGAAAGATCTTGTCCAATGCGTTTAAAGAAGATGAGGATGTAAGACACTGGCTATACTGTTAATTCATTTCAGGATCCTGAAGAGCGGAGAAAATTACGTCAGAGGATGTGAAATCTACGACCTGAAATTCAAATTTCCATCTGGGTCAGCTGCTTGCTGAGGACACATCTCAATTAGCTAGTTTTACTTCTGTTCAGCTTGTTCTCCGATGTTTCCCCGATGGGTTTATTCACTCGCTCGATGCAGCTCAAAATTATCGTAAAACTACTTTGAATAAAACTTGATTCTCTTAACTCGATTTACGGTGTCTGAACGTAGGAAATTGGTTTACGGTAAATTGAAGGTCATGACGATGACTTGCGTTTACTGGGTTGTTTTGAACCAAGTGACTCATCGTCATGACTTGATCCCAATAGAGGAAAGCAATGCACAACCTCAGCTATCCATGAATCCAGAGAAGACATCCTTCAGACAAATATTAGAATGTCTACTGGATTAGCTAACTAATCTGTTGTAGCATGAACTTGCTCCTCTGCAATTATTGTGTACACATTGCTGCAGTTTTTTATAGCTCTATATATCAAGTAGCAAAAACAGTCTTCATTTGAAATACCAAGAATTCCAATCGGTGCGTCGTGAGAAGAAAAGGAAAAGATGTGTCCTGAAACTGCATTGATAAGGATCTGCAAGTCCCTGCTCAACAGCTAGTAAAACCCTAAACAACATCAAAAGAATCCAATCTGGTAATCAGATATAACCAGAAAGAAATTGGACACAAGGAACAATTAATCCCCCTTACCCAGATATATTAACATAGATGTGGAAATAAACTTCCACGTTCTACAATTCCCAGACAACTTGGACACACACACAAAAGCAATCGAAGAACAATCAGCAGCAGATAGGACACCGGATCAATCCGTTCTCATTACACTCACCACAGCGGACCATCTTCCTCGTGGCTTCATCCAAGACTTTGGTGCTCCCATTGCATCCCATACACATCACAAACCGGATACCCCCGCAACCTTCGCATCCTCCGGCGACCATTTTCGGGATCCCCTCAAGCAAAACCGAGAGCTTACCCTCCTCCTCCAGCTTCACCAACTGCTCTGCTCCACCAATCAACCTCCCCTTGACAAACACCACCGGAACCTTCGTTTCCTTTGCACCCATCAACCCTCTAAGCTCCTCCTTAAACCCGGAATCCATAGAAACATCCCTTTCAATCACATGGACACAGTAGGACTGGATGATTGATCTAGCAACATTGCAGTCCTCGAAAGTCTTTCTTATCCCCCTCAAAGTGGTGGTGTACATCACCACCGAATTCTCCCCTCCCGGCGGGCAATTCAACTCGAATTGATTGATAACGAGCCCCATTTTTCGGCTCTCTCCCAGCCTCCTGCTTTTTGGAGTCAGCGAGATGATCCTCTTCACCTGCTCCTCCTCGGTCAACTCCTTCTCGTACAATGCCACGAGCTCCGGATCAAACAGAGGGCTAAAACTCTTCCCACTCCTCACAATCCCTCCTCCATTGCTCGACCCACCAGAGGACTCGTTACGTGAAGGATTCGAACGAGGGGAAGACGACCCCTTTGGCCTCACCGGAGTATAACTCAACTTCAAGACCGCCTTACTTCCCCCCTTCGCACCAGTACCGTTATTTCCCCCCTTAAAACCCGGCCTCGGACTAAACTCACTCCCTCTTTTCACCTTATTCTCCTTCCCCCCATAAGTCCTTGCCTTTCTTGGAGACCCAATTTGGTTCAAGAACTTCAAAGGACTCTTGGCTTCGAATAACAACTTGGGCTTCGGACTATTCTTCCCCCTGTTCTTCTCCACCTCCCCCTTGTTGCTCCCGCTCGAAACCGAACTATTCTCTTCCTCAAGATCGCCCATCAGCTCCCGCGCGTCAATAACCTCCAAATTACCCTTCTCTTCTCCTGCCATATCCTTCTTCTTCTTCTTCTGCTCTGCCTCTTCGACCACCTCCAAAGGGGTCGGCGGCTGCTTCTTCGGGGACGAAAAGGGCACGTTCCTTACTACCTTGTCGAGGCTGAGAGCTCCGTAGGTAGAGGAAGTGAGGGATACAACGTGATTAAAGGCGGCGCCGCCATTGTTGAGGACTATCTCTCTTTGGATCTCCTTCTTGAAGAGCTTCGAAGAGACACACCCCATTGTTGTTACTCTAGAGAGAATGGAGAGGAGGGCTTCAATGGCGGTTTCTAAGAGAGGGGAAGTGGGTTAAGGAGAGGGGGACATGGGTGGGGGGGCAAATTATTATCTTTTGGTTTTAATTATTTTATCCGTTGTGTCATTTGGTTTGCTTTTTACAGTTATTTTTTTGAATCTCAACGGTTACCCTTGTCAAGAGGAGGGGGGGCCCCAACGGTCGGATTTTTCGAACGGGATTATTATGTGAGGCTTGTCTGGAAAAGGGCTTTTTGGGAAAGTCCTGTCAGTGAGTTTCGTCGGGTTGTGTGTTGTTGGGTTTTGTATTCGCGTGTTCGAAAAGTTCGAATTCTGGCCCATTTTCCGTAAATGGCCCTTGGAGACTGTTTTTTCCGACATGGCGTCTTTTTTTTTTCTCACGTCCATTGTCTTGTGTTCTTAACCTCACTCTTGATCATGCTCAAAATTAAGTGCTGCTTTCACCAACGAGAATTGGTCTAATTAGTGAAAAACTTGTTCATATAAAGATGTATTAGATTTAAGTCATACTAACTTAAAAAAAATACTAATTCTCTAAAATAAGGTCAGATATTATTCAAGATTCACTGCTTAAAAAAATTGAATTGTTGTTTCAAATTTTTTCCAGAATGCCAAAAAAATTATTTGTCATGAAATATTTTTTTCTTCCTTTTGAAATTACTCTAGTCTATTTAGAATCTAAATTAGTCGAAAAAATTTATATAAACCACAAATTAATTTACACCAAGTCAGAAATGAGCTGTTACAACTTCAGTTCCGTTCAGGATACACACCTCTTGGTTCGCCTCCTCGGCGAGATAAAACATTCTATCAAGTCCAACGTGGAAATAATTGTCCAAGTCAAAGAGTCAAACTATGTCCCTAAAATTATTTGGATGACTATACGAGGGAAATTTGGATTCCTATTTCCATAAAACCCCAAACAGACAAGTTTTTTTAGAAAAAGGTCACAACAAACATATGAGTCACCCTCTTAGTTACTAGAGTCACACCATTCCAACTGCCAATCAACAATTTGACCAACTTGCAAAAATTGTTTTAGAGTTCGATTTATAAGAATCCGACATAGGTAATCACACGAAACCCTTTGTTTATATGCAATGCGAATACAAACAAAAGAGTTGCTCACCCAATTTGAATTCGATCTTCCAGAAAAGCCTTTGCACTTTATTTGTGTATCAAATTGATTTTGAAAAGGAGGATACTTTCTTTATATATTCCACGACACATTAATCGAACATTCCAATGGTGGACTTGTCCATGTGGGTTTTTTTCGAATTGATGATGAACTTCTCTAGAAACCCTTTTCTTATTTAATTATGAGGAGAGTTTCTAGAGAGTTCTTTTTAATTTATCATCAATAGGGTAATACAAGCAATTCAAATCACTAATGGTTGTCTGTTTCTTAAAAAATGAGATAGCTGATGCTAGATTTGTAAAGCACAGCTCGATTTAGTGAACGTATAAATTTTAATCTACACGTGCTAGTAAAACTAAAAAATGTATAAGTTAATATTATCCCAACATAAATTAAATCATATATCTTCGTCCAATCATGACTACTCTCCTTGTGTTTGAGGTAAGTGTCATTTGGCAACACCATGCGTCATAATACCACCGATATGATTGATAGCTAATTGTTTTTTGAGAGGAAGGTAAACAAGGTACTGGAACACCAACTTTCAATGGTTAGATTCTCCTTTAAAGTTTGATTTTTCTTTTGGTAAAAGCTCGTGTGAACTTGAATTGTGAATACGACAGTTCATGTGGGCTATCCATTGTTGTTTTACCAACTCGATGCAATATGAAACTCCAGAACTTTTCAGAAACTTCTTTGGCAGTCTTCTAATGGTTTGCTTGCAAGCCGCAATCTTAAAACTTAATTATGTTTTAATATTTTATGGGAAAATCATATAATCCACACGATAAGAAAGAGATTGGTATCTAAATAAAATATGTGCAACCTTAGTTGGCAACTGGTAGTCGGCACTTCGTTGAATAGTCCGAATTGCAAATTCGTACCCGTATATAGAAAAACAAATTGATAGACTCTGTACATAATAGTTACTTCACGAAAGCAACACTTCATTTTTTTGGTGGAAAAGCAGCAACACTTAATTTACGTTTGTTCCTTTCTCGAACTTGTCAGATAGTGTAGTTTTAGATTAGTGTCCACCACAACATACACGAGGTAGTAAACTTAGTTTGGTTTGTTAGAGATACATAATTTTTGAATTAGAAGTTAATAAATGATAAGATTGTTTTGATGAATTGAAAATCTATCGGGATAAAGTTTTACAAATTATGTATTACTAATGTGCAATAAAACAAAGTTGTAATTCATGTTAAAATTTTCATATACAACTTAAAATTGTAAGATAATAATTTAATTTTGTTAATAATAACATCACCAGCCGAAGGACATATATCCTAACAACACAAAACCTAAAAAATTTCTGAGAGATCTATATGATTCGAAGCTAACAACATGATCATGAATCGGAATTCCATAAACTCTTGAAGTGGTCAATTTTCAGTGCTCAACCTCATTGGAACATTGCACCACCAAATTATCATCGAAAGTCACCGTCAATCCGATTCCAACTCTCACTATCTCTCGAGCATTCCACGGGATTTGAGCAGACATGTGGGCTAATTTGTCCAGCCACGCGTACTTGGTGACAAACGTGCAAAAGAATTGTCAAAGAGGTTCCCTCTTCCCCGTGTTTAGTGAGAAACACGGATGCAATTATAGAAAACGGTTGGCAATGACATGGATTCTCTTTCCTATCCACAATTATTTCTCACATTATCATTTGGTTTTGCACGACATCAATAGAGGTTTAAGGATGTGTGGAGAATTTTTAAAATGTTATAAAATTAGCAATTATTTTACAATGTTGTATTTTTAAGAACAAAACTCGAAATTTAATCTAGATACTTATTGATAACAAGTGTTTTTAATATAAGTTAAATAGTCAAAGCCATCTAATCTATCAACATAAAACGTTATAAACATCTAACACATTCATAGTCTAAATTCTCCCAAAATTATGTTGTGTAAAAATTTATCTTTAAAAAATATCTGTCTGGTAAATCATCGGATCATGTTGTAATGAGAACCATCACATGATGTGTCCACAGTTTAATGGCGGACAAATCGGTACCGTGTGCCTTCAATTTTTGTGCCCACCTTGCTTAAATTGAGGTCTACATTATGTTTAGTCCAACTTAAATGGATAATTTATAAGTTTGCTGCCGTGTAAATTGGGGTACTGATGAGATGTGGGATTGCTAAATGTAGACCTTATCCCACTATATTAAGGGAGGAGGAGTTTCCTTGTAATGGAAGAAATTACTTTCGCCGCCCATGAGGGGACCAAGTTTTTTCTAGTAGGTAAATTTTATTACTAGTTGCATATTTTCAAATTTTGTGTAAACAATTAATTTTTTTTGGTTGAAATACAAAATTCTAGCCGCAAATCTCGTTAAATTTTGTAGAAAAAAATCCTCACGTAAATAGTGATATAATTATAAAAAACGCTGATAGTGGTATATATATTTCTACACTCAGTTAATTACAATGAAAAATTGAAAACTAAAGACATAGGGAGTTTCTATTACAATTATCCTGAATGGGCAAATTGCAATAAAAATCACTATAGTACACCTCCCTGAAAGTAGCCCATGAGGTCTGAGGGGACCAAGTGAAAGCTAGCTTACTTGACTGACTCGCTACTCGTTATATTTAAATTTAATGTTAGTTATTTATTCTAAATTAACATTTTATTAATAAAAAATAGTATGATTTCCTATTATAATAAGCTTGACGTAAACGTACGATTGGCTACAATTCTCATACATTTTTGCCATAAAAATTCAATACGTGTTATAACTTTTGTTGTTGCAGATTTTTGTAATAAATTCCTTCTTAATTTAAATAGCCACTTTTCATTTTATCTATAATTTTCTGAGAAAAAGGATGTCTGGGAGATGGATTTGTCAGAGAGTGCCTGGTTTACATATAAGATTATAATTGGTGATAAGAAATATAATTTATTACTTGTTGAACATGCAAGTCTTGCTGATATTATTATATTCTATTGAAAAGATTAACGGTACAGGTGAAGCTTAATTATCAGAAAGCTGTGATCATAATGGTTTTTAATTCTCTGAATTATTTGCTGGGGAATCCTATTCATTCCGTAGCTAGCTGGGAAATGAATCTGTATAAATTTAGAATCCCCCAATTCGAAGATTGAATTCTAAGGCTCGCCGTATTCCGCTGATCATTCATAATTCTAAAATCATCCAAATTTCTTAGTTTGTCATTCCAAGTCAAACAACGAACATTTTGGATTTTTCTCATATCTACTTTGTTTTGGTTGAGAAAGATGAACTTTAATGCTCCATGATTCCATTGATTGTCAATGTTTGTTAAAAAAATGTTAACCTTATTAAAATAAATCGTCTAAATCAAACTATTTAAATTTTTAGATCATATCATTTACGATATATCATTTCCACTCTTCTAACTAATCAATTCTATCGCGGAGTTAGAATAAATTGTTTTAGTCTATTTAAGCGATTTTTAGAAAATATACAGCTTGTCAACCATGTTAATAGGTCTATGTTGTATTAAAAATGAGATAGTAGCACTAAAAAAATTCCAAACCGTATAGAAAAAAAATGTTTCAAACCATGCTGACATATTTTTTTTAATATTACTATCCTGATTAAATAAATATTGACATAATTTGTATGTCAATATAATCATATATGATTTTTTTCACAAAAATATAAAAATTTACGTGAAAAATATAGGAGACAACTTGTCATTCTTGACATATAAAATATGTCAATATGACACAAAATATGTAAATAAGATCTTCGTTTATAATTTAGAATTTGTTTTACCTAACAAAAATTTACACAAAAATTTGCATATATCAATATTGTCATGAATAATATATCAATAAGACAAAATATGTCAATTCCATCCGCAATTTATTTCATACCATTTAACATTGGCTCCTTACTTCACACCCAATATAAATCCTTCAAAATATAACACATCCAAATTTCTCCTGGGTGTAAGTACTACAAGGAGATACATATATATGAAATTAACTTAAATTTATAATAATATTGTCAACAACGTTTCGAGGTATCGCCAATAAATTACATTCATTTTCGCATAAAATCGTTCCTAAAAAATCTTTCTTTAAAAAAAAGTATTTTCCCTCTAAAATAAACAGATACGAAATAAGTAAATCCCATCCATCATTTTCATCAAGATTATAGTAAAACAAGAATCATATGCCTACCTAACGCATATCATACTGATATATGAAAATAGATACAAAGATTTTAAAATTTTGACCAATAAATTTGAAGTTGGAATTCATATTAAAACGATAATCAATGAGTTTCATTTTTCATCAAAGACAAATGTTTTCCCCAAAGATATCTATCAAATCCTTCTGTATGCCGTATGCCGCCAAGAAATGCCCTCTCTTTCAATGTGTTTCCTTTGTTCAATCTTTTTTGTTGGGTCACGAAACCTGTCCACCTATTCAAACAAAACAAAATAAACACTACCATTAAACATGATAATCACCGACTTCTATTCGTTGGAATCATAAAATTACTTGTTTTTTATTGTTCATGAACTTTGTTTAAGTAACTGCAACTAAACCTAATTCTGGAATCTGTTTTGTTCCGATATACCTCTCTCTGTTTCTACATTTCGAAATAAATTGGTTTGCTCAGTAAGTTCAATGATCTTCCCATTTACAAAATTTTATGGTTAAGACTAATTTTCTCTGTACCAATTCCAATAAAAAAACTCTAAAATTTTCTAAGACCAAGACTTTCTAAAAAAAAAACATTAGTTAATTGAGCCAACAAATACAAATTCGAGATGAGTTAAACTATTGAAAAGTATAAAAACTTTTTCAATAATTATTTAACAATATTCTCATTCTCAATTATTTTAATCTAAACTAAGTTAACCTATAACAAACTTTTTACTATAAGTTGATATAATAATTGTTGGTAATAAAAATTGTTATATGTTAATTACCCTTTTTTCCCTTATAAAACCACTATAAAGCCAGGTCTAATTTTCTCTCTCGTTCAAGAAAAGAAACAAAACAAAAAAACCTCTCTTCAAAATTCAAAGAAACGACGATAGGAATGCCACAGGTGGATCTGGAAACCCTAGTCTCCGCCTGCACCGGCGCCGTCTCCTGCGACAACAAGGTCGCCTGCGAAACACTTGCCGCCGGCGACGACCACCACCCCGTCCCGCCGCCAGCGGGGTCCGACCTCGACCCTCCCGACTCGTTCTGGCTATCTAAGGACGCCGAGCTCGACTGGTTCGACACGAACGCGTTTTACGAGCGGAAGGACTCCGGGAATCGGAACTTCTCCGGGAGCTTGAACCATAACCAGCACCCGCCGGCGGCAGGGAGCGCCGGCTCCCAGCGGTTCTCCGGTATAAAGCCGAAGACGTTGTTCATTGGTCTTCCGAAGACGCAGAAGGCGGCTTACGTGGAGGCGAAGGGCCGGAGGTGTTCGAAACCGGCCGGAGCAACTAAGCTTTTCCCGAAACGGACCGGGAAGCCGGTGGTCGCGTCTCTGGTGGAGCCGTCGTCGCCGAAGGTGTCGTGCATCGGGAGGGTGAGATCACGGAGGGACAATTGCCGGAGAATGAGGTGCCGGCAGCGGTCGAAGCGGTTACCGGAGCCAGAGAAGCCGAGGAAGGCCGGCTTCTTGGAGAGCTTTCGCGCGGTTTTCAGGGGGAGGAGGAAGGGGAAGACTGCCGCCGGCGGGTATAATCCTAATTCCGGTGACGCAGACGGCTACGAGTCTCCACCATCGAGGACTAGGAGGACGGGGGATATAAGGGACAGGCTGCCAGCGGTTGACAGTTACGCGGCGCCGCCGGCTGCCGGGATCGGGGGAATGAAGAGGTTCGCTTCGGGTAGGAAGTCAGCGGAGTTGTTGGGCGTTAACGTGGCGTGAGCTGATTGGCTAGGGAGCGCCTAGGGATGCTTCGTGTGTTTCGCGGGGAATACGAGTGGGGCCCAGTTTGGGAAGAAAAACAGGTGAAGTGGTTGTAACGTGGAACGTGGGGCCCGCAAACTAGGTGGAGGCAGCTTGGAAACGGAATAGGTTTTGTTTCTTCCCTTTTTCCCCTCGGTAACCTTGCGTGTCCCCGAGGGCCCTAGCGTTTTGGATTGAGGGCTAATTGGTAATTTTACGCGCAGTAGGAATATGTGTAGAAGTTGTGAATATTACCGGGTTTTTGGAGTGTGTAAATTTTCATACCATACGCGAGAGTGGGTTCTAATAAAACACATATTTGTAAACTTAATTGTATGTAATTTCTGATGCTACAACTTTGATATTAGTATGATCTTTGTCTACTTGGTGTCGCTTATTGAGCATCCAATGCAGGATTCACATCAATTTGTGATGATATCGTTCTAACTTAATTAATTCTTGAATATGATTTTAATATTAAATTATTATTATTAAAAAATTAACTTATCTCATGAAGTTCAAATTTAATTAGTATAAGGAATTTAATATGAAGTTCAAATCTATATTAGTTTTACGGTAAAAACCACTTAACACTCTCTTGATGTAGCATGTTTAACAGGTGAATCAACCACTTCTTGGACATGTCACGCATAATTCGGTGTTGCTATTATCTTAGAGCTTGTCTGGTCTGGACAGTTACAAGTTAGCATAGAATTCACCATTATTCTTTTCTGGTGTTTAAGCGAAGACACTTTTGTTCTTGTTGAGATTGTTTCACCGGATAAAAAAATATAGGTACAATTTTTTCTCTGAAGATTACGCAAACAGTCAAAATCTCTTTCTGGGATTTTTTTCAGTCGTGGCAATGAGATATTGAAAATCGGTGGCTAAAGCCACATATTGAATTCAATGGGTTGGTCCGTGGTTTGAAATTGTAAACGATGGCTGTGTCGCTTTCCAAAGGTTATTCCAAAATTCCTAATCAATTCTACGGTCTCCATATACGGTGGACGGCGGCCGGTGGGTCCCAGATAGATGCATAAAAGTCTTGGTGGAATATATGATATAAACCAGATGGAACCAGCTTTAGATTAAGATATTGGAATACTGACAATTTTTTATTTGTGACTTTTTCACTACTCTGTCTTCGTCTTATAGTGTGACTATAAATTATCAGCAGGATATTATACACATATTTAATATTGTTATACTCAATAACTAAAAATTATATTTTAATTATGGAGCCAATCTTCTTTCAGTTCCCTAATTTGACCAACAGATGTCTAGTCACCGAAATTACAGCAGGTCTTTTTTGGTCAGTGAGAGATAATCTGAACCCGTGGTAGTAATAAATAATTGTGAAAAGGGCATTTAATAGAAGCTAAAACTAATATAAATACATTAGTATGAGAATACATGTCCATGGACATAACTTGGTATCATCTTATTTTTAGTTAATTGAAATTAGCATTCGATGTCTTCAAATGAAGTGGGTATAACTTCTCCTACCACAAACATAACATAAGTGGCTTAGGTAATTTTTCGCTTTAACATTACCAAAACCTTCTTTTATTTCAACTTATCATAGAAAATAAGTAATTGAAAATTTGGGTCATAATGTTACAACTCAGCACATATATATTGAGATTGACGTAAAGGGGAAATCCAATTTATTAGTTCTGCATTTCGTTGTAGAGGTCCACTTTCCTTCCATTCAAGGGCTGGACTGGCCTTGAGTTGCACTTGTAATCTTCCTCCAATGGAGCTTTTAGGGCATTCACCTGCTTCTGCGAGATTGACCTCACCTGCATGTAGTTGACGTGCTTCCATTAGAAAGTTTAGTCTATAAACTCTTTCGTACGAGTTTGAGACATCATCTTTGATTAAGCTAAAACAATTATCTTGTCGCGTCACTGGTTTGTACCTTGCCGAGAATGCTCCAGGTGACATTCTCAGTGCAGGGAGGAGCGGTAAGAGAGCCGATGTATCTGTAGTACTTGCGGGTGTTTTTTCGGAGAAGCTTGTTGTCCAAGTAACCCAAAGCAATGTGAGCTTCTTCCTCGCTCGAACACTGCTCCTTTGCAAGCTCAGTTAGCTGGGTTTGAATCTGTAAACCGTACGATTCACGGGTTTCAGACAAATTTCCTGTCGGAACTCGGACCAACAAATAACATATAGTTTGGTTCAATGGTGTATTCTAGATATATAGTTTGGTCCTTTTGGTTGAGTGTGAACCAATGCAGGTACGCTTCCGTTTTTTACGTGTGCGAACAAGTTTACCTTGGCGACGAACGGATCGGGATCACCTAACGCATAAAGGATAGACACAACAGCAGTACTTCCAGAATCCGACTGGTGGACTAGATGAAGTTCAGCAGCAAATCTGCAAATAAAGAATATTGTCAACCGAAGTTTGGAACTGACATTTTTATCGGGATTCCTTTTAGGCGCGATATTTAGTTTTCTCACAATGTTTTTTGTAAATTTATAGACAACTTCGTGTTTGTGGCATAGAAAGAGAAAGGGGCCAGCTCCCGCTCTTCGTGGAAATAGAGAAATTTTGTTTGGGAGGAAAACGAGTCTAATATGATTTACAATTTTTTGTTTATACCAACTTGCCTAAATTTTATCGAAAAGAAAGAAAGCTCGTACCCTTTTCCGTCAATCTGATGCTCGGAAGGAGTATGCCAGTGCATGTGCTTCAAGGTGTAGTTCACGTCATCCATCACCAAGGTTCCATCATCACTCTCAAATTTAACCTGCACACACACACACACACAAAACATCTCCTCAACATCATCCATATGAAGGACTCGAACTCAAACCCCAAATAGACCAATTGCATACCCCAACGTTAAAGCCGTTGTTCACAAGGGTAGCATTTGTAGGCTTGTAGTCCCTGATCAGAGGTTTCAAGTTAGGGTTCGGTGTGCCGGCCGAATCCTTGACTATGTTGATCGGAGACTGCGCTTGGCCGGATGAACAAGCCGAGAAGCTCGTGCTCAAGCTTCCCCAGTTTTCTGGCCCATTTGCTCCCCCATATGAGAAGGGAACTGTTACATCTGCACAAGTTGATGTTCTTCTTATGAATGCCAATGAATACAAATGGTGTCTGTACCCGAAAATGGGAAGCACGTATAGAGTTCGACTCTGACCATGCTCGACTCTGAATTATTTTGTAGTTACCTGAATCTGCAGATGCAAAAGCAACCAAGGTGGTGATGGCTAGGAAGGAGCCAATGGTTAGAGGAGCCATTTCTCCTATGTTTTCTTCTAAGTTGGTGGAATTGAGCCTCAAACTAGACCTTTCCAAAAGGCATATCTTTATAAAGGTTCTTATATACGTTGCCTCAGTTTTTGCGCATCGTTTGGTTGCCTCTTAAGTTCAGGGAAATAATAGCCTTAAAATTAGTTGTGCTTCCTCAGAATCTCTGGTGCACCTCATTTTGTGTCTATTTACAAACCATTTACAGGTTGGTAGTTTTTTTTTAACGTCCAGTTATTTAGAGTCGAAAAATATCATGCATTACATGAAATAACTAATTAGATAAGGCGGACCTCCTCTCGTGATGCGTTGGCTGCCTTTGCAATTGTTGTGAGTGGTTTAATTTTTCAGGTAATATTGCTCGAAATCTGGTTTAGATTTAACTCTAAAATTGGGAAATTAGGGTCGCAAGAAAGTGAAGCGGCCGTGTCGGATTTGGATCTGGTGCTGGACTTTAAATGTTCAGTTAAAGTCCAGCACCATGCTGGACACGCGGATTCGGTGGTCGAAACACCCGGATTCGATGGTTGTTTTTTTATTCGATGGTTTGTATGTATGTCTGATTCGATGGTATGGTGTGTTGTAATTCGATGGTATGGTGTGTTGTAATTCGATGGTATAAAATGTCTCATTCGATGGTTTGACATCCGATTCAATTGTTTTTATATTGTGATTCGATATTTTAAATATATATTCTGATTCGATAGTATGGTATGCATGATTCGATGGTATAAAATGTCTGATTCAATGGTATAAAATGTCTCATTTAATGGTTTGACATCCGATTCAATTGTTTGTATATTGTGATTCGATATTTTATATATTCTGATTCGATGGTATGGTATGCATGATTCGATGGTATAAAATGTCTCATTCAATGGTATAAAATGTCTCATTCGATGGTTTGACATCCGATTCAATTGTTTGTATATTGTGATTCGATGGTATGGTATGCATGATTCGATGGTATAAAATGTCTGATTCAATAGTTTGCATATTGAGATTCGATGGTATGGTTTGCATACCATACCATACCATCGAACCATTGAATCAGACATTTTATACCATCGAATCATGCATACCAAACCATCGAATCAGAATATATAAAATATCGAATCACAATATACAAATAATTGAATCGGATGTCAAACCATCAAATGAGACATTTTATACCACTGAATCAAGCATACCATACCATCGAATTACAACACACCATACCATCGAATCAGATATATATACAAACCATCGAATAAAAAAAACAACCATCGAATCTGCGTGTTTACACCATCAAATCCGCGTGTCCAGCATGGTGCTGGACACGCGGGTCCAGCACCAAATCTGATCCCGGCCGTGTCTGTAGGGATAAGGAAGGTTGGCAGGTAACAATAAGTTCATAATTGATAGGGAAAATGAGATTATCTCCGAAAAAAAGGCCTAATGATCTCCTCCTTTATTCATGGTTATGAGACTTATTCGATAAATACAAAATATTCAATTAATAACTCTAATATGTACATGTATTAAGATCCGGAATGTTATATCGCCGAATAATGAGAGTATTTTGACAAAACCTCTCGTATCCTGACATACTGCTAAACGTTTTAGTAGTCAATTATACAAACATAAGTCTAATGTTTGGTCAACGTTATACAATTTAAGGACTTGAATCACAAAATAATTTATACACTTTCTTTTACTAGATTGGTAATTTATTAGACTCGAGCACCGCGTAATTGTATATATAAAATCTACTAAAGACAGTGTTACTCTAAAATAAATTCAAAACTCATTTAGTAAATTCTTACCATTTAAAATTTAAGCACAAGTAAAAGGAACCATCCATCACCAGGATCCATTCCTCCAAGTTTAGCTTCCACATAAACAAACAGCAACCACCGCTCTCCTCCTCGCCCAGCACTGCAGATGAACCCAGTTTCTGTTACGTCCTCCACCGTCATTACAAGACAGTGGAATACCACATCTTTTTGTCGCATCTTCGGCATGAATTGGTTGCGAATATATATCTTTAAATTTTTGTATTTTTAATTGAATATTGTCAAATTTTATTTGAAGTTAATTCTTAAAAGTTTAAGCTCATAAAGTTTGAACTAACTAATTATTTAAATGAATATAAATCGTCAAACATTAGCCTAATGGTACAAGTCATTTACAATTTCAGGAAAATTCTTTGAAAACCCTAGTATATGTAATAAAATTTAATTTTTTAAAAATATATACTTATTACTGGCTTTCTTGTTGAAGATGATTTATTACTGACATGAAGCACCGAAGAAAAAAAAACACACACGTTGAAGTTGGTGCACCGAGTCTAGTCCAACATGCTTCAGGGTGTGACATGCTTTTTATTTTCCGAATATGCGTCAGCTATCTCGTATGAACTAAAGCCTGGTCATATCAGGGTGGCAGTGGCCATGGCCATTAAATGATCGATCTCCAACCGAGCGGAACCGATGTCTCTTTTGACCTTTTATAACATCAATAACGGACCACCATATCACTTGTGGATCAACACCAACGCGGGACTTTTTTTTTTGTTAAAAAATAAAGGGAAAAGAATCTTTAAGTACCCTGTGGTTTGCAAAAAAATCACTTTAGTACCCTGTGGTAAAGAATCCTTAATTCGAGTCATACCTCACCAATTTTCCATCACTTTGGTCCCAAAATTACGATACTACCCCTCTCTGAATCAGAACCTAACCAAACCCAATTTAACCGAACCGAACCCATATTCAATTTAACCCAATGGAGCGTAAAAAATAAGATATGATTCGGATTGAGCTAAAATTTTATAAGAAGCATCCTAAAAATACGCAGGACTTACGAAAAAAATTTCAGAAATTTTAGAGGCCCGGAAGTAATTTTTTTTTCAAAGCTCTGAAACTTCGTAAAATCATATAAAATGGAAAATACATCCAATTAAGTTAAAAATTGTCCCATTGGGAAGAATCCTAAAAATACACATGATTTACAAAATAAATTTTAGGAATTTTAGAGGCACAAAAGTATTTCTTTTATTTTTCGAAGTGCTAAAACTTTGTAAAATCGTATAAAATAGAAAATACATCCAATTAAGTTGAAACTTGTCTCAGGAATGCATTTTGGGACAACCTTAAGAACTTCCAATCAATTTAGGAACCAAAATACATCCCTGAGACAATTTTCAACTCAATTGGATATATTTTATGTGATTTTACAAAATTTCAGCGTTTTGAAAAATAAAAAAAATACTTCCAGGCCTCTAAAATTCCTGAAATTTGTTTTGTAAGTCTTTGTATTTTTAGGATGCTTCTTGTAAAATTTCAGCTCAATCCGAGTCATATCTTATTTTCTATGCCCCATTGGGTTAAATTGAATATAGGTTCGGTCCGGTTGAATTGGGTTTGGTTAGATTCTGATTCAGGGAGGGGCAGTATCGTAATTTGGGACCAAAGTGATGGAAAATTGGTGAGGTATGACTCGAATTAAGAGTTCTTTACCACAGGGTACTAAAGTGATTTCTTGACAAACCACAGGGTACTTAAAGATTCTTTTCCCAAAAATAAATAACCAACGCCGAACTTTGAATTGGTTGAAGCACTAAAGAAACTTAAAATATTCTAAAAAATGTTTTGATTTTAAACCTTGTAAACAGAAAATATATCATTGAAAAAAACTATCATGAAAATATATAATAAGAAAAAACTATCATTAAATAATAGACTCTAGATTCCGAATGAAGCAAATATTAGGCGAATCTGTTCCATTATACACACTTTCAATTCTTCGTCATCTAATACTGGATCATGGCCCAAAACAAAAAACAAAGTAGCAATTATGGATGGCAATGGGTAGGGTAAGGTAGGGTAGGGTATTGATAGTATCCAATCCATACTCTAGTTTTTTTAGTTAGATGCATATCCTACCCACGATCCTATGGATATCTTTTAGAAAGACCCGGACCCAGACCCTAGGGTCTAATCAAAGATCCATGCCATATCCATAGACCCGCTACTTTATACCATATTTTTTTAAAATTTTAATATGATCCATATAAAAAGTAAGAAAAAATAAAGTTTATATTATAAAAAATATCAAACTAAATTTAAATAAAATAGTAGCATTTCAACCAACTAAATAAATATGGTTCACAAGTTTTCAATAATTTTATAAGTATTAAATATAAAGTTTGAAATAAAATAATTTCTTGCTGATTTTTCATGTGACTTTTGAATAAGTCTTTGTGATTATCTTCTTGCTCCTTTCTTGCTCATATAATTTAATTATTTTCAATTTATTTTGCATCTGAATATAAAACTTAATTACTTAATTAGTTATTTAAATTTGATATTTTAATATAAAAAAGTAATAATATATATACTTGAAACTTCACTGTCGACATCATCAATAACTGAAGCATATTCTACACTATTCAGGTTTGTCTAATTAGGTGTTAGAATTTTTTTAGTTAACTTATATATATATTAATTATTTTCATAATAAACTAACTAGGGTCTAAGTAGGATCTAACTAATGGATATATGGGTAGGGTCTAACAAATGGGTCTATGGGTAGGGTCTGGGTCTGAGTTTAAGTCGATCCAATCCAGTCCTAGACCCTATTAAAATCCACTTACATAAATCCATACCCTATCCATGACCCGTGGATCCTAAGACCCACTGGATAGGGTAAGGGTCTGATCCACAGGGTGGATCTTTTTGCCATCCCTAGTAGCAATTTGGGTTATATGGCGCTACGTTAGTGATAGTCTCTTTTGTTGCATTAATATAACATAGGAAAGAGGACAAGAAGCTGAACCCTAAAACCGGGGAGGGCATAGTCGAATTTCTAGTTGGTTTTGTTGCATACAGCTCTCACATTTATAACTATCTCATTTAACGCATTTTCTTAAACAAATTTGACAATGTCTCTCGTACTTTCAAAAGAGTTGTGAGCACAATGAATCATGAGACTCGTTTGAGCAAATAGTTCTAACATTATGTTAAAATTTTCATATATAATTTTCTACGCGCCAGCTCAACACATTAGCTACTTTCAATGCAGAATTCTCTCCTTACCGTTACACATCTCGAACTAGAAATTAACATGCAATCAGTGGAACAACTTATACTATAGTAGAGCTCCCTATCTGAAAGACATCAAAAGTTGCATCGAGGGCTGCGGATAACTGACTTGCAAGAAGAGAATAATAGGCTATGATCATGGGGTAACAAGTTGGATCACTCTTGTCACAAGAAGGCAACGGCTTGATGGGGTTCTTTTGGCATATCAATGAAACATTGGTCTGTTCTTAACTGCTGTAAGAGCTAAAATTCTTGAGGATCTCAATTCACATATGATACGAGCTAGTCAGGACAAAGGCAGCTTGCTAACTGAACTAGTTTAACAAATATTTACAAAGACTTGATTCCCTCGTCTCATTAGGAATATAATCTGCTACATGGAAGAAATATGAGATGGGTTTTCTCATGTTAGTAAAAGATATGTATGATTATGTTGTAGTTATCTGATAAGCAAACAGTTTTCCAGTTATTTAGCGTAAGTTGCTTTGAGGTATTCAACAATTTCAGCACTTTCAAACATCTGTATCCCAGTGTTTGGATCTTCAAGGTAAGGTACCTGCCCAACATTCGAAGGAAGATTATAGGATTTATGGTCATCTCGGGATTTACATGTGCCGTTGACTTCGTATATGAAAGAGACTATGAATGCCTGAGAAAGACATGGGAATCTATAAGCAGTAAGTACCTGAAAGGTCCCAGCTCTGTCGTATAAAATCTGTCTCTTCGGGCTTCCACGCGCACAACTACCAAAACAGAACTCGATGAGTCTCATCAAAATAACTGCATACCTGCTCGAATAAAATTTTCACCTACATGACATTACAAAGAGAAATGAAAAATGAATTATACCATATGCATAAGTGTGGTAGTTCCAACTCCACAAGAACTTCTCGAACGAGTTTGCAGAATGGAGAACCCTGAAACAAAGAGAAAGAGATCGCTAGCCAGATTAAACGATGCACTCCTATGTATATCATTCACCGATGCCAAATTTACGTTCCTGCAACTTCACATATTCCCAAGACGGAAAAAAAAGCTCCACAAACCTCGTATGCCCATAATTCGAGTGGTTTCGATGGCATCCTTGCAGGAGTATAAGAGGAACCCTAAATCAAACCCAAGAAGCAATCAGGTGGAGAATATAGCTCACTATAGAAAACAGAACTGTGGCTAACAATGGACGGATTGAAGAGAAAATATGTGTTAAAATGGTTACCTTTCCCATACGAGCGATCATGGCAAAGCCTTCAGTCAAAGTCTGTAGGAGCAGAAGACGTTAAGCAACAAAGATACTGTTTTTAGGAACCTTTAGTCAATAGATTGGCGTATGAAGAATAACAAAAGGCAGGCTGCTAACCGTTAAAAGACCAAGTGACAGCGTGAGAGGAACCGTACCATCACCTTAAGAAAGGAAAGATCAATCACAAAAGTAAGACTACTATGGTAAAGCTAGAATGACTACTTACAGAAAAACATATTATGATGCAGATTGCAGAGCATCATCGGTTATCTAGGAGAAGGGAAACAACGACCACATTTGCAAACTACAACAACCCAGATAAGCATACCATATTTTCCCACCAAATATTTGATAATGTCATCTGATTCATACATCGCAATTCCGGTATTTGGATCCACCTGCAGTCATGAAAAGAGAAAACTTTTAAGCTTGGATTTCAACTCAAAGCCATCAGCCACTTGCTGAATCTGAGAAGCCACCAAACCAACATCCAGCAGGTTAATTTGGTTATTTTAGCAGAATATAAAATGAACGTTTTGAAACTATCCAGACAACAGAAAATTGCAGCTTAAACAAGAAAGTAAATTGGTCGGTAAGAAAAATCAGAAGTAGAGGATGCAAATTTATTTTCTTGAAGTTAATTTCCTGCTTCTTCCTAGGATGCATCCCATCACAATCCAATGCCACTACTCGCTACCAGGTGCAAAGGATATATATAAGATTCCAAGATGAATATTGAGGAATTGCTAACAATTAAATCATGAACTGACACTTCAATCTAAGCTGGTACAAAAGTGAACTAAATTTATTATTTACGCCTAAAGGGTCAAAATCAGCTAGAACACTATTTCCACCCCAACAAAGAAAAGCTGGGAAGAAATTATATCCAGCAGATGAGACAGTGGAATAGGGCAAACCATGTAAGGAAATTGCCTTTTTCCACCCATTTCAATAGCCTTTGGACGAAAAGTTGGTCCATTCACTGGGCAGGGATAATAAAGGACATCGAGGTCCAGTACTGCTACGATTTCTCTGACCTGCATTCAATCATAAGGAATCAAATGTGACTGAAAAAAGTTTAACTGTAAGAGCATAACTTCAATTCAAAAAGAAAAGGTGAACATACAAAAGACATATCATGCGAAAATCATCGCGTGACTAGTCATTACCTTCCGACAGAAAGGACAGCTGAAGTTGGAAGATCCCGCGTATGTGAGAAGAAAATAAAGAAACAGACATTAGCTTTTACTCTTTTCGATTTTCAACAATGCAAGGATATTAAGAAGATAGAAAATAAAATCAGAAACTTCGAAAGAATTTAGCGATAAGATCTTACCCTTCAAATTCATAGATCTCGATAGGCTTCTCAGGCCGAGGGCCCAACTTAGAAGTCTCCCTCACCTTAAACCCTACATCACAATCAACATGATTAAATTTCATCAGCATAAATAATGACCAGTGCACCAAGCAAGATAGAAAAGAGCTTCAAAGATTGCAGGCTCAAGATCAAGAAACTATGAACATACCACCTAACTCCAGAGCATATTGACCAGGTGGAATGTCATCCTTGGAAACAAAAGATGCAGAGTACCTGCACTCTCGCCAAGAGCGAGATATAACATGCTGCGATTTCAGCATCAGTGTACCAGCTAAAATGCATCTTACATATTTCACACAATGAAACAAAATGATATAGATATACCACTACCCCCTAAGTCGACAAGTCCCAAACTTCATCACTCCACGAATCTGCATTAACCGCATAATCCAATAGTTCTTCCCCATGTACCAATGTAGATAATTCTCAGCTAAGAAACCATACCAGCAGAAATGAATCTAACATACCTTACGCAACAAAAATGATCCAAACCATCTCCTAGACTGATAAAGACAATAACTTTCTTATTTGTACGGACAAAGACGGTAACTTTGACACTCGAACAGCAATTATTTTTATGGTCACGACATACTTAGTAGCACGACATAGACTACCAACAGTTCAATAAAACCGAAGAGAGAGAACATGAACCCTACAGGGTGCAGAAATCTCACTCATATACTATATCAGCGACTACCAATGAGAGTTGGTCCAAGTGATAAAAAGACTTCGATTCACTTAAAAAAGTGTTTATAACTGAAATGGGACCCGATAATGTTCGACTCTCGGTATATTATTAGCATACATACACCAATTCTCAACATTAACCAACAAACCAAACGTACCCAGAAACGAAGACACCGGTGCCGAACCGAAAGAACAAGGCGAGAGCAGCCCCAATGATGTCGAAGGTCTTGTCCGACCTAACCCCGAACCGCTTGGGCTCCGGCGCCTTGAAATTGGGCGGCGGCGAGAACGACGCCTCCATCTTCTTCTTGTCTTCCTCCTCGGCCGTGGAAGTGGAGGAGGACTCCGGCGTCGCCCTCACGGTGGTGGACACAAAGGTTCTGGGTCTCAGGCGGTTAGTTGGGACTGTACGGAGGAGGAGAGATTGGGGTCCGGTGAGAATTCCCGCCATCGCCGACTTTCACAGCGGTGAACTAAAGTTGACAAGTTGGCTACTCTTCTTCGGTGATTCTGTTTAAAGTTCTCTTTCTTCTTTAAATAAATTAATTTTCCCGACAGGTTGGGAAAAGCCGGGACCGAACTGATGAGATGTACTTAGGTGGTGGATCATGGATGTGACCGTTAGTTCTGGTATGGCCCTTCGTTTCCGTTTTCGAAGATTGTACACGTGGGATGATACTTGGTTCTCGACTTCCCGGTCTTTTTTTATAGATTAATTCAGATTTTGTACAGTTTATAAAGTATCAAAATTATTGAAACAAATACTTACAATAGCTTGGTTCCAATTTCATATTTATACAGTATCAAAATATATCATCGTTAATCATGTGTTATATTATTATCTATGGTCTTTTTGCTTGGTTTTTAATGGTTTCAACTTCATATCCGATAAACCTTATAAAAAAAAAAACTGTATAGCCGATACAACACTAAAATCTATCATCGTTAATCATATTGTATACCATTGTTAATCAGTGTATTATATAATTAAAAAAAAATAAAGAATACCTATATATCCGGCTCCAGTGAATCGGAACAACAGGTTTAGGTGGGCCGTGAGATTGGATAGGATGGACTTTGCACTTTGCAGGGGAAACACTCTTAGGCCTAAATATTGGGCTTTCGTATTAAAAAACAGAATAAGTTGGGCCGCGTGACCTTATTTAGTTATTTTCAACAGGGCGGCGCCGCCCAGCCCACCATAGCGATGGTCCGTGGTCGGCTGCTCCGAGTCAAGTCATCCCTCCATAAATGATCATTTTTCCGGGACCAGATCTTGAATACGACTCACTAAACGCGATTTATCTTCAGAAGGCAAAATAATTTTGTTTAATTATTTTTCCGCAAATTTCTCGATGTACATTTATATGTCGAGTTGATTCATTTAGCTTTGAATTAGATGTGATTATGAAATTTCATGATAATGTTTTTATAGAATTTTGATGACAGATAGTACAACTTTATACATCTGATCAAGTTGTTCTCGTGAGAAAATATTTCAATGGTAATGCTGAAAATATTGATATTGCTTGAAGTTAGGCGATGGTATTCCCAAGTATCTGCAAAAGTTCCCAAGTCATTGAAAAAAGGGATTTCGGGAAAGCGTTACTTTTCCATATTTGGGGGTTCGGAAGGTCATAACATTGTCATGCGTGGAAAAAAACCGTGCATGCACTTGGGACAAAAAATGAAACCTTTGGCTTATTTTATGAAGACTATACTAGATATTATATTGAAAAAACTGATGAAATTGTATAATATTTGACATGGAAAACTGTAGAAGATTCCTATATTATATTTGTCGTTGAAAACCGTAGAAGATTCTTATGTTATATTTGACATTGAAAACTATAGAATATTCGTAAATAAAATTGACACATCTTATGCTTGGTTTAAATAATTAGAATTATAGTGAATCATTTGGTGGGTAGGTAGATAATTAGTTACATTGTCATGGTATTTAAAACTACCAAATATTTTTGTGTCAAATAGTGAATTTATCCAAAGTAGATATGCACATTTCACTGGTGGGATTGAAACCGAACATGGGCTAACCGAATCTAGCGCACATAAAGTGAAAAGATTTGTTGAAGCACAAAATTTCAACTATTTTAACAGCAACTGAATAAATGTTGTTTCTCTTGCATGTTTCTTGAAGCAAGAAAATGACATCCACTATATTGATGGCATATAACAAGTGATTCTTATAGATAAATGAAGAGATATTGAAGATTAATTAAATATATTGAATTGAAATTGTTAAAGAATATAACAACGTTAACATAACTATACAATTTATATATAAGATGATATTAAACTATAACAAATCCCAAGCAATCATAAAGAGGTGGTGCTTAATTTCCACTTCCGGAGAAAATAATTACCGCCCGCGACCATTATCAGAAGCACGCCTGTGTGAAAGGAATAAAATTTCTACTTCCGGAGAAAATAATTACCGCCCACGACCATTATCAGAAGCACGCCTGTGTGAAAAGAATAATTTACATCTATTTCGCTGAAACATCAGAAGCACGCCTGTGTGATTGTTAGTATATCACTTTATTGTTAGAGATTAATTACTGACAAACAGAGACAAAAGAACATAATGATGATAATTATGCTATTTACTCTCCACTTTGACTAACAATCTGATTAGATCCGCAGTAGATATAGTCAAACCAATTTGCTTGACTCATTTATATATCATATGCTTACTCGGATTCAGTTAACCAGACTTGGTTGATTCAATAAATATTCATAACGCAGCAAAAATCCAATGAACCATTATAAATACATAGCATTAGATAACCACCATAGTTGACGAAACGTAAGAGCTCATATATAGCACCATCTCTCTCTCTCTCTCTCTCTCTCTCTCTCTCTCTCTCTCTCTCTCTCAACAAGCACAAAGATGGGAAACTGCCTAGTTCTACAAAAACATACGGTGAAGATAATGAAACCTGATGGGAAGATGCTCGAGTACAAATCGCCCGTCGAAGTCGAGAGAATATTATCAGATTTCTCAGGCTATGCAGTGAGCGATTCGTTCCAGGCCATCAAGTATCTCCTTCCAGCCACCAAGCTCCATGGTGGTAACCTGTACTACCTTGTCCCTCTTCCATTACCATCCCCACAAGTTCAGAAGAAAGTCCAGTTTTCGATCCCCGAGGAGGATACTGTAGGAAACCCAGTCAGAATCAGGATGGTTATCAGCAAGCGGGAACTGCAGGAGATGATGAAAGGAGGAAAGGTTTCCTCCGATATGATCTCCAGGATTCAGGAACAACAGCGAGTTCGAAAGGTTGACGCGTCTGATGATAAAGATGATTGTAAAAGATGGAAGCCTGCACTATATGTTATACATGAAACAAGCTAGTACTAACCTTCTTTGAATAGATGAAAGAGATAAACAACAAAATACAACATAATGCTGTTTTGTCATAGCAAGTTTCTCAACCGTGCTTATAACACTTTTTGCTCGAAGTATTTCAACTTGCAGCTCAAGTATCAATAGCCTTGTACTTACACAAATATAGCATCCAACGACTCACCCATATTCGAAGTCCCAGAATGTCGATATCACATAAGGTTACCTTGAATCTGTGATGTGCTAAGAAAACACAAGAATCTGCAGGGTCGGATCCAAGTCTCTGTAATTCTCTAAAGTTTCCAAGTTTAGTGGTCCATGTAGACAGAGTTTAGGCTTTAGAGGTTAGAGCTGAGAATAAGAGCTATAACTGCGTAATTTACAGTATTATTACTTGTATTTTCTGCCAACAACTTCAGTAGTTTCACCATATACAGCTATCAACCAAATGTACTTCAGGTTACTACATTCAGATATTCCCACCCTGAAAAAAAATATCCAAAGTAACTACTATATAAGAGTTTCTGTTGTATAAACTTTACTCTGTGCTTTCTGTGGCTTCATCGTTACTTAATTTTATACAGTTACATATCAACAGCTAGTTTTCCTTCTTCTCAACCTCCAACTCTATCTCATTGCGACGTTGAAATGGAAGTGTAAAGGGTGGATTGTACTGCAATGACAGATCCTTATTCGTTAGAATCTTGAAGCTGCTCTGTGCATAAAGGATGGACATACAAGAAATTTTGAGGCACTAATTGCAAATTCTCACCTGTGCGACTTCCACAACAGCACCCTCTTTCACTTTAAATAAGGTGTCCTTTCCCAGAGCATTTCGTAACTTCAGCTCACGTTGTTTAACTTCCTCATCAGTAACAAAACCTGTTTTAGTGCAGGCAATTAAGGGATCAAACTTTAGTTCGTTCACACACAATCAGAAAAAAAGTCTAAAGTCGAGACTCATTGAGCAGTACTTCTTTGATTTACTGCATCGAGAAGTCTCAAATAAAAAAAAAACGTGTTCTGCCATGAGTTGATGAAACAATGAGACAGATAAGCTATGGTCGTACAACAAAACAAAAACTTTATCTGCTTCATGCCTGTTATCTGCCATGCCTAACATCGTTTGTTCTCAAATGAATTGAACATCCAAACCAAACAGAAAAAGGCAGACCTGAAAACGCAACAGCCGCTACAACTTTTCCTGGCACTTGTTTGATTTTAACTGCAGGATCTTTAGGCAAAGGCAGCTCTGCACCATACTTTGAGGGCAACACAAAGGACATCTGCCAACTTCCCTCATTGTTTACCTATGAAGCACAGTGCATGCGTATAAGATACAGAGAGAACATCCTGAGACCGGAAAGATCTTTAGGAAGAATTACACGAGAGTTCCCAACTGGTACACATCCTCTTCAAACACACCTTCTTTGTTATCACAGGTGTTGTCATTTCCATTTTCTCCCCATCCGATTCCACTTTCCGTGTAAGAACAGGTGTTGTCATCTCCATCGTCTCATTTTTCGTATTCTAAAATTAAAGCCAGACACCAACAAGCATGCAAATCAAGCATCGTATAGTGAAAGCACCACAACAAATACGAAGCTACATCAACCCAGGAAGCGTCTCCCAACTACCTTACCAAACAAGTACTCTGCTAGGACATTGAACGACTTAGACGCCCCATAGAAATCAAACCCCCTCTTCCCAGGCATGGTAGTTTCGGCAACATAATAAGGCTGTCTCACAAACAAAAAACAAAAACTAAGTCATATATCCTAAGATGCAGGAAGCTAATCCGAAGGCGAGCAAAGCAGTTACATACCTCAACTTCTCGGATCTCATACTCATCTCTTCGACTCACGACCTTATAATTAATCGTTTCAAGGTCCGGAACTGAA
The DNA here is from genome assembly GCA_012979155.1 of Hypericum perforatum. NCBI lineage: Eukaryota > Viridiplantae > Streptophyta > Magnoliopsida > Malpighiales > Hypericaceae > Hypericum > Hypericum perforatum. Next base: position 21,503 of record SOPF01028366.1, on the reverse strand, counting down.
ACACATAAGATACAACAAGATCAAAAAACTCCAATTGAACAGAACACCCGCATTAGAAAGGGTAGAATCGGAAATTTACCGGACATCAGAGCTTCCTCCAAATTCCTAGCCTCGAACCTCTTCGGAAACACGTACTTCACGGTCTCGCTCGCCACGTTGAACAAAACTATAATTTAATTTTTTTTTAAAAAAAGACGATAAATCCCACGTCAGGAATTGAACCCGGGAGGATGACTTGAAAGAAAACTTGCGAGTTAGTTATGAACATTTACGTCGCTGGGAGACGGACTATTAAGTTCGCAAACACAAGCTTAGCGGAAGAAGAACGGGAGAAAA
>SOPF01028366.1:0-18261 GCA_012979155.1 Hypericum perforatum | reverse complement strand
ATAATAATAATAATAATAATAATAATAATAATAATAATAATAATAATCAAGATGTTAGCTTAGAAGCAGCTAGAACCATCTGCAAAAAATGGTCTCCGCTTAGAAATCTCGTGGAAGCTCGCTGCTCAATCGCGACTAGCAGTCGTCCGTAAAATTTGAGTTGCCTTTTGCACCACCTACCCAGTACGGATAATATCCACACCGCAACCGAGGAGAAGAAAACCCACGGAAAAAAATAAAGGAATAATATAAAATATCGAAAATCCAGGCTCACATGTTCAGTTCACTCCTCTCCTCTCCATATATGTATATATCAAAACCGAAAAATATATATATTATTGTCCACTAGTAAAAAATGGCGACGATATCCACCTGCGCGGTGGGCGCGTCGTCCCCACTCGCCCGCTTCCTCCATTCCCCAATCCGTCTTAAACCCCCCGATTCCTCCTTCCTCCGGCCGCCCGCCGCTTCCCACCGGACGCTTCCCCTCTATTACCCCAACCTCGCCGGCCGGAGACTGCCCTCCGGCTGGCTCCCTGTGCGCGCCAGCAGTGGCGCCGTGGATGTCGGCCTAGCCGTTCGCCCCGGTGCCGTCATCGAGACCGATAAGCTTCCCGCTGACGTCAGGAATCGCACTATGGAGGCCGTGGACGCCTTAGGCGGGAGAGTCACCATCGGTGACGTTGCTAGCAAGGCCGGGCTGAAGCTCCCCGAGGCCCAGCGCGCCCTCCAGGCTCTCGCCGCCGACGCCGACGGCTTCCTAGAGGTACTTAGGGGTTTTCATTTTATTTTTGTTTGGATGGGGAAAATGTAGCCTCCAAATTTGACGGTTTCTTGAAGAATGATTTCGGCAGGTTTCTGACGAGGGCGACGTGCTCTACGTATTCCGAAAGGATTACCGTGCTAAGCTAGCCGCGAAGTCGTTTAGGTTGAAAGTTGAACCGTTGGTAGAGAAAGCTAAGGTAGTTTCTCTGCTCGAACGGATTTTGTTTCGGGGGGAGTGATCATTTCTATTGGTTAACTTGTTCAGCTTTTTTAATAGGGAGCTCTCGAGTACGGTATTAGGGTTTCGTTTGCGACGACGCTGGTTGCTTCAATTGTTATTGTTTACACTGCTATCATTGTCATTCTCACTTCGAGTAAAAGGTATCCTTTTCTACCCTTATCCTAGGCTTTTGGTCGCTGATCCCTTTGTCTGCTTTCGGTTTGAAGAGACAGTCTTACAATTAGAACTTCCGTGGACAGTGATGATGATGGCCGAAGACGCCGAGGAAGATCATTTGATTCAGGGTTCAATTTTTACTTCAGTCCAACTGACCTATACTGGTATGTATCCCTTGTGTGGTTTTTGGCTGGTATATGTGTTTGGTGTTTGTAGTTCTGTTTTTTGATTACCCTTTGGAATCCGAAATATGAAAAGCTTTGCATTCTTAGGCTTTGGGACAGGAATAGTTATGGGAGGAGGCAGCGGGAAAGGGAAGACAGTGGAGAAAAGATGAACTTCATTGAATCAGTACGTAAATAGAAATTCATTGACTTGAGATTCTGTTAGTAGTTTTTTTTTTGAAAGTGATTTAACTCTGTGGATGACTATTTTTAGGTCTTTTCTTTTGTATTTGGAGATGGTGATCCAAACCAAGGAATTGAAGAAAAGCGATGGAAGTTGGTAAAATTTTCCAGCTGTGCTATGCTTTATTCTTCACTTGATTTAACCTATAATTTACATCAAGTCATCAGTTCTCAAGGTTTCGGTGCCAAACAGGGTATAAAATTTTAATTGAACAATCTGAAAATTGAGACCCATCAGCTTTCACCATCAATATAATTATCTGTGGGACCTGAAGAATTCAGGTCTGTCCAATCAATATAGTGAATATTTGTCATTTTTGCTTGCCTTTAAGACTGGATACATCATGCTGATGTCTTAGATTTGAGTGGATCTCAGATACTTACTGCAGTAGTATTTGTTAATGCTGGCCTACCTTGGTGGTCAAAGTTTAATGCTACTCTGCATATCCTTGTTTTTCTTTATTTTGATGAAATATTTTGTGCATTCATTTTTCTTTTTGCCAAAGATGAGTGCTGGAGTGGATGCCTAATTTACCCCAAAATAACTTTTAAGTCCTTGCCATGTTATGACACTCATACTTGAACTTGATTATGTTTTACCCATTTTTCAAATAAGTTTTAAAGCCTTGAATGAACCTTTTGATTCCCATTAACTAAAATGTATCTGCAGATTGGGCAGTACATTACCTCTAATGGTGGTGTTGTCGCGGCTGAAGAACTTGCACCCTATCTTGATGTGCAAAGTAGTTCGGAGGATATGGTACACTCTTTTCTTGTTTATCCAGCTTGCCTAACTATGCAACTGTTTCTCAGGTTCTTATAAAAACCTGTATAGTTGCTTTAGCTCCAGCTGTGGTTTTGCATTTTCGCATCACGCCATTAGTAGAGGAGACATTTTCTGTACATTATAATCGGATCATATGAATAATTCATTTGCCTTGCCTGACATTTTCTGTAGACAATTTGTACAGCTGTACCTGTGTTGTTCTTTAATTTCTCTAGGTTTTTTTTTATCATATCTTATGACACAATTTTGATTCTTTGGTTTCAGAGTGATGAATCATACATGTTGCCTGTTCTTTTGCGGTTTGATGGCAACCCACAAATAGATGAAGAGGTAGGGAATCAGTCAGTGTGATTCTCGATGGTCATTTTATTTTTTATTCGACTAATTACAATATGGAAAAACTTTATTTCTTGAATTTATGGCACTTAATTTGAGGATTCTTTCCTTTCTCCAAAATCCTGTGATGTCTTCGCCCCCCAAAAAAAATTACTGTGGTGCCTTCCTACCCAAAAAAACCCTGTGGTCTTTTCATGCGTTGTCATGTGATGGTGGAAAAGAAGTGACTTCTCTGGAATGTATGTGCAGGGAAATATTCTATATCGGTTTCCTTCACTTCAGCGGACGGCTTCCAACGGAAGTAGAGCTAAGGAATATGTTGGGATAGGAAGAAGATGGACCGACTGGGTTGGAAAAGTTGATAGTTTTTTCAAGGAGAAACAATGGCAGTTCAGGTTTTACTCTTCCTGTATGCAGAATAGTATTTGTGGCATCTGTTTGCAACTTATCTCACCTATCAGAGAAACTTTTTTGCAGTAAGACCTCTGCAACAGAAAGAGCAATGGTCGCTGGATTGGGTGGACTTAATCTATTTGGTGTTGTTATCCTTGGAACCATGCTAAAGTATGATCATGTTAGAAATTCATTTTTTTATTTTGTAGTTTCATCTTTTTCTCTATGTAATCTCCTGTTTTGTATTGCTTTGAAGAGAGAGCGCCATCACACAAAGTGGATTCTTATCATTTGTCACAGTCGTCTTTCCGCTTCTTCAGGTTTGTTGTATGCTTCACACTTTAAATATCACTGCCTAGACTATTACTCTGCTTCTGATTCCATAGCTTGTGCTTGGTTATCTTATTGTATGTATGTTTCATCAACGTGCTCAGATAATTTTCTGGTGATTTTCGTTTTACCCATGTTTGGTTGTAAAAGAACTGGTGTTTCATTTCGTTTATAAAATGAGTTACATAAAAATTTCATTTAGGAATTCATTTGTAAATGAATTCTTAAATCACTCCAAATATTCCTAATTCATTTGTAAAAACTGTTTTTTGTTTGGTTGTCGTTGGAATTGATTTGCAAATTTCATTTACTGTGGTGGGACTTTCTCCAGTTACGATGAAATCGCACAACTTAAAAAGTGGGATTTGCAAATGAATTGCATGATCCAACCAAACACGAGCTTGTGAATTTGCAGAAAAATTCAACAAACACAATGAAATTCAAAGCCAACCAAACATAGCCTGGAAATTGTGGCCAGGAATGCCAGTTCTTTGTCCTTTTGATCTAAAGTTTAATGAATTAATTGTACAAGACAAAATGTCTAAAGGTTGCATGTTTTGTTAATTGTGTCCTTACTGAAAGGACACTTCTAATTTCATAGATTTCTTTCTGTCTCTTTGCAAGTGAGAGATTCTACTTTACTGCACATGATAGACACCACTTGTTATCTCTATTGATGGATAGAACGCAGCAGGCCTATTAATTTTGACTTGTTTTCCTTGGTTCTTTGAACGAAATGCTGTAAATATCTATTGTAATGGTTTCTATGTTATCCATGGCTCAGTCATTCTTCTCTTGGAAGCATAAATATGAAGTAATAAGCATGCCAGATTTACTTGCCTGCCTGCTATAACAATCAACTTTGCAGATATATGCTGGTTCTTTCTTTGCAATCCCTGCTATCCGCTGGTTAATCGTTCAGAAGACAAATGCTGGGATAAAATCAAGAAACCAGGCGAGGGAGAAGTTTGCTAAAGCACTTGAATTACCTGATCTCTCACTCAGGAGGAAGGTATATTTCTTAAATTTCTTGTCTATAACATCAAGTTCAAGATAAATTTGTTTTGTTGATATATTAATAATTATAACTTGAATACTTGGATCTCTTATAGCTTGGCCTTGGCCCTTTTTGATGATCCTTCACCCTTATTGTAGACTGGGATTTATAGTTTGCATGAAAAGTATAGGAGCGCTAGGTAACACAAAACCAAGTGGCTAAGTACTATGTTTATCCTCTTGCAGTTGCTAAGTGCTCGGGACATGGCTCAGAATACAGTAATAGGACAGGATCGCATCGTTTACAGCACTGACAGAGACCTAATCGAGCAAGATTATGAGGCGAAGGACTGGGACAGAAGATTTCGAGAACTCAATAAGACAGATTGAGGAAGACTTTCCGGTAAGTCATTAGCCTTTTTTACATTTCCATGAGAAACATATCTGCGACCTATTCTCTCGCCTTAAATCTCCATGGGCTCAAATTCCCTCTTTCCTGAATCCTTTTGTACTTATGTCCCCATCTTTCCTTCCTGCATTGTCCTGCCATATTTGTTAATCTGCGTTAGCATGAAATTTGTTCTATAATGATGACTTTCATGTTGCTTACCCACAAAGGAGAAGCATCCCAGTGGCCTGTTTCTCGTTATTTCATAGTAATTATGGTCTTTGGAATCTCTCTGGCGAGAACCATGTTTTCGTCCCCTTGTAGTATGCACGCTACCATAAATCATCCTTGTGTACCTGGTCATTTTTCTGATACAGCATAATGTCTAATCCTTTCCAAACTTGAACTTGCAGTTACTCTAGGAAATCAAATTGCTCTTATTAATCTGGAAGGTGCACGTAAAGTTGAGATTCAGTGGAGACCATTTGTGAATTCCACATCTAACGAAGAAGCATTTGCCCTTTGTTCATCCGATATTCTAACATGCACCGAGAAGCACTTGCAACGCATCTGCATCTGTGCTTGGCGACGAATATGGCAGGTCTACCGAAGCAAATAGACGGATTCTTGAAGCAGACTGCCAGTAACTATTGTACAAATTTACGAGTGTCTTGCATAGAAAGTTCTTGCATATTGAGTTTAACCATATCGACTCTGGAAGATATAGTTTAACCATATCCACAACTCCTTGGAAAGAAAAGATTGTGATTGTTTTATGGATCAGAAAGTGGAAATGACGCCATGACGTTATATTCCGGAGTTATCCTTTCGTTATATTTCTTTGACCAGAGATCTGTTCTGATGTAGTCTAGAAAACGTCCATCGATTGTGGTTATATTGTTTACAATTATGAAAGTGAAAGCAACATTTTCATTTGAAAATCAAATGTAACGTAGCCTTACGGCTCATAACGAATGCCATTTGCCAAATATCTTTGCTCGAAAACTTAAATACAGACTAGGCAGAGACTCCATCTTGCAGGAACTTGGCATGAGTGCTTGCGCTGCACCAGCTTCTGGATGCCACAAAGACGGACAGTCGACTGATCGTTTCAGATTACTGAAGAGATCTGAGTTGCTCGACTACACTGCTAATTCTGGAACGTGTAGCAAGTACAGTTCAAGCGATTCTGTACAAAAGCAAACCTGCACAATACCGAAAATGGAGGGAAGAAGTTATTTGAAGGGAAAGGAGTGGGTCCAAAATGGATAACATACCACTGATAGAAAAAAAAAACAAAATGAATTAAGTTAGGAGGGAGAATATTTCACTTACAAAGTAACATGACCGTGAAAATTGTAATCAACATTAACTGCACCGGTTGCTGGCTGACTTGACCAGGATATCTTTGGAATCTAGCTCCAAGGTTACCAGTCAGGCTCAAAGCACTGGCAAGAAATCTGGAGCATAATCTCTGGAAACCTCTGGCTCTAGAACCTAACATCTGTTCCACATTCCGACCCTGTCAAAGATGAGGAGCTATTGTTAAATATGCAGATGAATGTAAAGAAAGAGACGAGTAAGCGAAGGCGAAAATTCGTTCAGAGAATCTAGACTAGATAAGAGATGGTATTATTTAGTCACCTGCGAAGTGAAAGCCTCCATGTACGTCGTGGAGATCCTTACCTCTTCTCCATCTTTCATTCTCTTCGTGTATTTCCTGTTATTCCTCCAGGAATTTGTCCATAAATTGCTCAGGAACCTGAGGAAGTTCGATCTGTTGCTCGACCTACTCATATCACTTTCATGGAACAGTTTCTCAGGCATCCCTTCATTGGCTTCCAAGTCCCAGTGGCCATCCTCTCTGGTTCTACTACCAGAAGCATCCAGAAGTGTGTTTTTTGCATCCAAGCCGAATCTTGTGGGGTAATGAGAAACCAAATCATTTTGGCCACTCTTCTGCCTCTCATTGACCCTATCCATTTTTCCGTCATCACATTCAACAATTTCACTATCTTTCAAGCCAGAGCTGGAGCTTGGATCAAGAAATCGTCTCAAAACGTTACTCTCTTCGGCATCATATTGGGATGGATGTTCGGAGGCATTTCCTCCGGATAGAAATGATGCCAATACATCCCGTTCACGTTCATCCAAAATACCCAAGTCGGACTTTGACATGGAATCACCACGTGACAGCGACGCCACTCTACTCTCGATTTGATGTATATGTTCCCTGATTGCAATTATGAACTGCTTGTGCCTAGAGATCACATCTTCCCTACTTCTAGACTTGTCTTGCAAAGCTGACAAATTGACAGCCCTCTCAAAATCTTCCAACTAAACAGCAAAATACACATAGCATCCTATCAGCCGAATGAAAAATTAAACAAGGCGAACAATAAATCCCAGATAAATCACCTGCCATTTTGCAGTTTCGAAGGTGGTCGCCAAGTCCCGCTTATGATACTCGATAGACGAAAGCAGCCTTGGGTCCGAGTGACCATCCTGAACAAGACTGATATCATGTAAAAGGAGGCGAAACATTGTCTCCGTCCTGAAAATGTAAAATCAACAAAACCCCCTCGAATCAGCCCATATTATAGGGATTGTCATATCCTACCCAAAACCTTACGAATAGGATCTTTCACACTTAAACAGCCTCTCGTGCAAGCACAACTAGTAATTGGCTGAGATAACAAAGGAATTTATATATCCTACCCTAAATCTTAATATAATGAGTGTGTGAATTTGCACACTTAAAAACAGTCTCAACACTTGCCACTTCTAACGTAGGATTCTCACTAACACATGTCACCCCAAGAGCATCCAGACAAGGAACCAAGAAAGACACAATCAGAACAAGAGACAAATAAGCAAACAACAACACTAAGAACAAAAAAAGAAAACCAGCAAATGATCAAACAAACACCAATAATTTTCAAATAAAATACAATTCCAAGCGAAACCCAGTAACTCTTCACTCATCGAGAAGCTAAAAACAGAAACAAAAACGAATCTTTCCATATTATCATCGAAAAGATTCAATTTTTAGTCTGCGGTTCATTTCCTACCCAGCAAAAAGACAACTTTTTTTTCTCTAGAGAGAAAAAGAGCAAAGGGGTGACCTGTCAGCTGAGTCCTGAACAACTTCGGCAGCCGAGAAGAGAGGGTCCGCTTCCCATTGATGCAAACTTGAAGATCCCATCTTCCTCCCTCTCAATAACTTCCTCCTGATTCACCCACCAACCAAGGAAAATGAACTTTTAATTAAGACTCCAACTGATCAGGAACAGAGTCACCAACTCATTACTTGCCGGAGAACCGTCCGGCGAGGAGGCAGTTGTTCCCGGTAGGATGGCGGTTGGAAGGAACCGTGTACGGGATCGGGTTCGGTTGCAGTTTGTTTTTGTTTCACATTTGTCTAGGCGTCTGTTTTAAGTACGTGTAATTTAAGAAAGTCTGCGTTTTGTTCCCAAGTGATTTTTTTTTTTGAGTAATTTCTAAGTGAATATTAGATTGGGTATTCTTTTGGGGTTTCTGTAACTGTCGGTTTTCACCCTCTTTTAGCCGGTTCTGCTTCTAACAGATGGGTTTCGTTTTGATGCCTTATTAATTGATATCACAGCAAGATTGCGACATTTTTTCAGGTCGAAACAAATTGGTATCCGAACATTCACAATATCCGACAAGATGCACATTGTGGCAGTGAGTCTAGTGACAAGCTTTGTGAGAACGTAAAAATAGCCTTTCTCAAGCTACATAATAGATAATTTCATTAGTTTCCAAGGGAAACCGCGAACGAGTATATAGTCAGCTGATGAAAAAATTACACTTATTGCAACAACCAGAAGATGAGATGATGTATCCCCAACAGATGATCGCACTTTCCGAATTTCATGGAACTCCAATCTACCAACAAATACTCGATGATTCATTCTTCTGATGGCCTTTGACCCAAAACTGAAATATCTTCGTATCGTTTCTACACCAAAACAAACAGATTCAAATCAGAATGGAGAAAACAAGAAAACACAAGCAGAATTGGATAGGATCAAGTCAGAAGTTATACTGTAGCATTTAATCTGAGACAGATTGATTGCCTAGATTTTCCCGCAAGGATGCACGGGTATGCTCGAGGGAAGAAATGATTTATATTCGGGAAGATATCATTTTGACTTAAATTCAACTAGACAACCAAATCCAGAATCCCATGCTATGGAAATGAAAGGGAATAAAACTAAATGGTTGTTCTCATTAACTTAAAGCTCCATTTTCAAACATAAGCTGGGGGAAGATCAGATGAGCGCTCATCCCCTACTCTCTCATTACATTACCCTTGCTAGCGAAGCATTGCACAAAAGAGGATCATATAGCATAACAAATACTCAACCCAATGACACAAGTTCAATTTATCATTCGTAACATCCTGAGCTTGCTTAACCATAACAAAAAGAGGCTGAACAAGATTCTTGCAAATGGGTCTCAAATACGGTAATCCACAGAAAATAAAAAGCAAACTATATCCCGGTCCCACCTCCGGGTATCTACGACATACAACCCCATGATAGTGAAGCACTATTAAACATGTGTCCTCAACTATGCGGCGGAACCAAATATAAACAGCATGGGAACAAAGAATATAGGATCACAGACATTCTAATAAGAATCATTCAGAGAGATATTATTTCAATTTTATATTAGCTGGAAGGGATTGGAAGTTAATAACTGCCTATCAATTCACTCAATCATCCACTTCAAACATGAGCAAGGGGAAGATTAGAAGATGATTTGTTCCCATTACATTCCTCTTCCTTGCAAAAACAGCATGCATAAACCCGAAAATGGAAAGACTTGGTAAAAATCCACCATAAATCCATGAAACGATCCATTTTCAGTAAATGCAGAGCAATAATAAAGAGTTGGCTGGCTCAACTACAATTGTAACTTGTAAGTATAAACGAGATCAGAGAGAGCTAGTAGCAAAGTCTACATTCTACAAGAATTCTAAAGCGGATCATCAACCCAACACAGGCACCTAATCCTACAAAGGAGACGCAGCCCTAATCTTATGCCCCTCAACCAAAAGCAATCAGAGAATTCCTTAAATCATTGACCGGTTACTACTAATCCAAGCAAATTAATGCGGGCATAAAGAACGAGCTTTAGAGTAATACCCCAACATTGTTGCTTTCCCATAGCTTCTGAACTCCATAGTCCACAGCCTGCATCCACAAAAACAACGTAATTTACATAAGAAACCGCAAAAAAAAAAAAATCCAATATACCAACGCACGTCCGATCCAATTCCCGGAACCCGAAAACTGCGACACACAAATGCCCCAACCTCTCATCGTGATCTCACATGCTACTCACAAATCCCTAATAAAAACACGGTCTGAAAAGGACAGAATCCATTTCCCCTCTCTCTAATTCGACTATTCCCTAAGGAAAAAGAAGCGGAAAAAATCCGTACCCTTTCGCCGGCCCAGGCGCCGAGGATGATGAAGGTGACATAAGTGGAGTTCCGGCGCATCACAAGCTTGTAAAAGGCATTGTAGAAGCCGCCGCCTCCACCTCCGCTCCTTCTCGCTGCGGTTTCCATCGCCGGTCTTCGGTCTTGGATCTGTTCCGATCTAGGGTTTCGACGAGGCTATTATTTGATTAAAGTCGCCTGCTTTTTTCTTCCCCTCTTCTAATCTTCTTCGTTCTTCCCTCGCGTCACTGGATTGGGAAATAAAAGCTTCTTTCTTCGAAAGGAGCAAGTAGGATGGGCCAAAAGGTTGGGCCTAGTTGGGCTGGATCAAGAAAAGGCCGAATAACAAAAGCCCAAGCACATTTTTAACTACTCGATATTTGAGTTCTCACTAAATATATGCAAATCCAAATTGCATTACTAGAAGTCCGAATCGATATCTATATACATTTAATTATAATTATACATTTTATTTCTCGTTCTACATTGATTTTTAAATTTTAATTTTTTAAAATTTTTGGAAGAATTATTTGAGGTCGATCATTTTTTTTATGTTTCCAAATATAAATGTGAAATAAATTATGATTATTGATCTAATTGTTGGGTTGGGTGGTCCCCAAATAGAGCAAGGTCGGGCTTAGTTGGACTGGGTCAGAATAGAGAGAGCCCAAGTACATTTTAGGCCCAAATTGGAGTAGTTAAAGTCCTACCTCGTCACGCTGGAGTCCTCCCTCTCTACTCCACAGCTAAATAGAACTATACTCTCTCTCCCTGCATCCCCGCGAGGCGGCGATCGCGGCTCTCCTCAATCAATCGGACGACCGTACACGAACCCTACGACGCCTGGACGACCGGTCAGCAAAGGTACGTTGACTTTTCAGAGTAGGGATGGAGGCCTTGGATGAGGGGAACTTGGAGCTAAGGGAGGTAGCGACCCTGGAAGGCCACACCGATAGGGTTTGGGGACTTGCCTGGAACCCCGCGACCGACTCCGCTGCACCGGTCCTCGCATCGTGCAGCGGGGATAAGACCGTCCGTATATGGCAGCGTAGCCCCTCCTCCACCGGCCCCTGGCACTGCAAGGTACTTCAATTTCCCTCTTTTTAATTTTTTTTTAAGTTATTGTTAAATGAATGTTTTTGTTGAGTGAATGTGTGTAACTGTAAATTTCTAGGCAGTTTTGGATGAGACGCACACTAGGACGGTGAGGTCCTGTGCCTGGTCCCCGTCCGGGAAGCTGCTGGCTACTGCCAGCTTCGATGGAACCACCGCCATCTGGGAGGACGTCGGGGACGATTTCGAATGTGTTTCTACCTTGGAGGTATCTGGCATCTTTCCAAACACCAATCGTTTTATCTAGAATGTATTTTTTTTTTGTTTTGTATTTTCGTGTGTTGTCAAGAAGCAGTATCGATATTTTTTATGGCTGAACCATGATTTTTCTTTTTCTCTTGATGAATTTTGGTGGGTAGGGTCATGAGAACGAGGTCAAATGTGTTTGTTGGAATGCATCTGGGACACTTCTTGCTACATGTGGGCGGGATAAAACTGTTTGGATTTGGGAAGTTATGCCAGGGAATGAATTTGAGTGTGCATCGATATTGCAAGGGCATACGCAAGATGTGAAGATGGTCAAGTGGCATCCGACTTTAGATGTCTTGTTTTCTTGTAGCTACGACAATTCCATCAAGGTACTTTTTGGCGTCCACCGTCTCGTATTCCTCTTATTCTACCATGACATGCTTGGATCTTATGCATCCGTCTTTATAATCGCTGCTGTTCAAATTAAGTTCTCTGATTTTGGCTTTATCAATGTGTCACTAGGTATGGGCTGAAGATGGTACAGGTGATTGGCATTGTATTCAGACCTTGAAGGATTCCAGCAAGTATTGTCCCAACCCATCTCTCTCCATCCATCTCCTATTTTTCTCATGCAGGCCTAGATACGCTTACTAGACATGGTTGAGACTTCAGCCAGAGCAATTTTCTTGTTTTTAGAAAGTAATTACAATTCTTTGTCTTTCTAGTGGTCATTCTTCCACTGTATGGGGACTATCATTGAATACCCATGGGGACAAGATGGTTACATGTAGGTATGTGGAAGTACATCTTTTCATTTCCTGTATTGTCTGATACTCTGATTCGATGATTATTTATATATAAAGTATATAGCTATATTGTTGCGAGCTAAATAGAATTTGTCATGGATTGGTGACTAGAGTGGAATTGAATTTGTGTTACAGTGATGATCTCACGCTAAAGATATGGAAAGGCGATATTGGAATGATGGAAAGCGGAGAAGTCTGTGCAGCTTGGTTAGCCACATGCACTGCATCTCTGCGACTTTCTTTTTTGGGTTCTTGCTTCTTTATTGACTTTATATGGACCATTGATCAATGCTTAAAGATATTTTGATGTAGGAGATTTTGATAAACCCTTTAGCATTGATTGCACAAAATCATTATTGTGTACGGTATCTTAATCTCCTACTGTGTGTGCAATAGGATTTCTTAAGGAGAGCTTTAAGGAAACTCTATAACATCATGCGCACTAACATATTCTGGGGTGGGTCTCATGTTCATCTGCTTGTCCTTAAGTGTTAAAACAGTATTTAATCTGATCAGATACAGGTTTATCATCATGTATGAGTGTCTAATCCTGGCCTTTACAGAACTTTAAGAGGGATTTAGCAAAAAGTAAAAGAATTTCAGAGGAGGAATATTTTCATTTTGGCAAATTGTCATGTAATTTACATGCCATCTGGACCATTTTCGTTCATTAATTTTCATTGACGGTTTAGCATGTTCATCTTACTTTTTATTACTCGCACTGTTCTGCAATCCTGAATCTCTAACATGTTTCTTTGGCTTGCATTTTAATGAACCCTTTCTCGCATCTCCCTTCGAAAGCAACATCCTGAGCTTTAACAAGTATTCTTTGTTCTTAATTTAAGTTGATCTTGAAATTGCTGAAGAATATTAGGCTGTTAGCTGAGGTTGGTAATTAAATTATGAGAACTTGGTTTGTCCTTTAAATTTTTTACCGCGTGGAATGATTCTTTTAGCTGTATTAGTTCTAATATTAATAACTTGAGAGTGATAGCATATTTTCCTCTAAACTGGCAGCAAACAGCTACATAAACATTTTGTAATTGATTTGATGTTTTGTGTTCATTTTTCAGGACTCATCTTTCCACTCTCTCTGGTTACCATGACAGAACAATCTTTTCAGTTCACTGGTCAAGGTGACTGCACCACTTTAGTCATTAAGTTTTGCTTTATATCACCACTTTAGTCTCCTGCTCTTGTATTATGCTGGATGTAGATGGGCTTGTTTATGAATGGTTTTTGAATATACAAATGGCCTTCTGTACTCGAAACTAATACGTGAAGATATATCAGTTATCTGAGAACATTTTGAAGCTGTCCTGAGGTCTTAGATTATAGTGCTGTCTGCTTCACTTATTATTTTACTTGTTGATGCATCTGGTAACATTGATGTTTAACTGTGTCAGGGAAGGTATTATTGCCAGTGGGGCGGCTGATGATGCCTTGTGTCTCTTTGTGGAGGCTGAAGATGATTTGGTAATGTGACCAATGATCGGCTTAATTATGGTTTATTAAAGTCTTGCGTTGCATGTTTCTAGGTGTGGCACTCATTTTTTTACTGACAGACACTCTCTTAGTGCAGGTTGATGTTGCTTCGTACAGGTTACTTTTGAAGAGGGAAAAAGCTCATAATATGGATATAAATTCAGTGCAATGGAATCCTGGAGTAAGCTATCTTATGGAGAGCAGACCAAGTGCTAGAAATTTATTACATTTTGATCATTCGCAGCTAATCCCTACATGTTATGTTGTACGTGCAGGAGAACAGATTACTTGCTTCAGCCAGTGACGATGGGACAGTAAAGATATGGGAGCTGGCGACAAGAACCTGTTAACAATATTTCATTTTTGATTTGCCCGTCGAGGTAAAATTTGTGTTTGGTTTAACAATAGAGCAGTAACAATTTCCAAATCCCCCAAGTCCGTACCTGGTTGCTGCATACATGCACAAGAAAACTCATCATGTTATGAAGCATATAATTATCTGAGTAGCTATTGGCTTCCGACTGAGATTGCTTAGTTTATTAAAAAAAAAAAAACTGCTTCCGGAGGGCGCAAAACCCTCAAGAAGTTTACATTTTGGTCTTCGGGAGCCGGGTGATTCATGCCCCATTATCGCCTCCTCGACCTAAGATAAGCGAGATGAGCACTTCATGGGTGCACGAGTGATCTGATTTTGCAGCGACGATCAGTCGAACCATTCAACGCATAGTCGGACATGTATTATCTAGAAAGTAACGCAGTCTGCAAATCTGCAATCAAACCATTGCCAATTCATGTGTTTCAATTCGGATAAACCATAGACAACATATCAAACAAAACAGTCCTCAAATGGGAAATGCAATTGCAATTACGCGTTCGGTCTTGTTATGAATAAACTACAAGGAGTCTGTAATATTTCGTGTAGAAATAACAAATTAAGGATGCGAAGACAATAAAAGGAATCCGGCAAGGAACAAGACAGGAGCTAACACAAATTCCTTGGCTTAATTAACAACTGTTTCCTATCCTTAACCCGGTGGCGTTGGCTCGTCTTCCTTCGCTCATCAAAGCTGACCTGGCAGACATTATGTTGTTCGAAACCAATGCAGCATCGAACGCCGAACAGTCGATCCAATCCTTTAAGAGATCCTCCTGGCCCCACATATCAGGTATCCAAACACTACCCGCCACCTCCACCCTGTGCCTCTTGAGCCTCTCTCGTCCACAATCTCCGTGCGCTATTGTCGTCGACGACCGCTTGCTCCCGCTCACCCCTCCTGCTCCCCCTCGGTGCCCTTCATGCAATATAGGCAGCGGCTTCTCCTCAATGGCCGACTCGATGGTACTCGAAGAGGAGCATTTTGAGTACTGCTGCTCCTTGTGATCCTTCTCGACACTTGTAGGCAGGCTCATTCCATCGACGAGGGCGTCTTTGAGCTCGTCAGCTTCGTGGGTTTTGCATGAACTCGACAAGGAAGATGAAGGTGGTGACAGTGGCGGAGGTCTCTTGACATCTTCCATTACTACAAGCTACAAGCTGTACCTACCTACCAAACTTAGTCTCTCTCTCTTTGATATGAGTTTCTACTTGCTGTTCTTGAACACCTTAGCTGTAGCTCTAATGAGAGGAGGAGAAAAAAAGAAAAACAGAAGATTATAATAAAAAGAGGAGAGGAGGAGATTTGTGTGGGAGTAAGGAAGAAGCTGCAGCTGGTGGGGAGTTGGTTTACACGTCAAGTTAGTGGTCTCTTCTTTGTATGGTAAGTGACGAGAGTACGTGGCTTACTTTAATATGGGATTCCATTTTGTGTGGCCTAGTACTTACACTTCCAAGTTCTGTGTCACCATATAAAAAAAATTGTTAAAATGAAGTGAGAGAATCCGTCTATTGATTCTATCGAAAGAATCTTGAGTTCAATATTTACAAATAGAAAAATAAAATTAAGATGTTTTTAAAATATAATTCGAGTGTAATTCAAGAGAGATATTTTTTTCATTTATGTAGAAAAAGATGTGATGGTGATGATCCCTTGCCGGATTTTTCTTGGTCGAATATTTTATGCTAAACCCTATTATGTTTAATACATTCCATCATCTTTTTAAGGACATCCAAGGGCAAAGATAGTAACATTTCATTTCAATTTCTCTTATTAATTCAAATTGGATTCGAGAAAACTTTAATTTGTCTTCTAATTTCGATTTAGGATTAAGGGAATGATTTATTCGGGTCAAAAAGTTTGAAACTCTTAACGGTGATTCTATTCAATTTGAGTTTAATAAATAGTCACTTTACATAGTAGAGTATTATGAGAGATCCAATAAAGTTTGACTAAGAAATCTAAGAGAGTTACTAAAAGGATATTAAGCTGGTGGTCCTAACTCGAAGCATTAAAAACACTACAACGGAGACCACAAGTAGAGGTGTCCATTCCCAACTTGTAGAAGAATGACACGTAAACTTCCCATCAACAATTAAGAGGCTCTTGCATCATCAGGCAAGATTTTTAACAAATTTCCTCATTTTGACGTGTTATAAAAATTTCTACATTTTGACGTTTTTGTTCTTGTTCGGCTCAGACTTTTAGTCAGCTTTGATGTCTGTCCAACCACCGGATATTGTCAACCGAAAAAAAAAAGTTTACATGATGAGAAAAATTTAAATTAGCCAATCCGACGGTTCAAATATCCAAACCACGGTCTTTAAAACATGGTAACAAATACCCAACTGATGGATGATCCTGTACAAACGAAGTTGCAACGAAAATATCTCGCAGGCTCGTAAATGTGCAAAGAGCATCAGAGAAGGCTAAAACGTAGCATCACTTAACCATATGATCACTCATACAAATGAGTAGAATTCTCTACACACACTTATTCTTAGGGGGGTCTCTCTATGTATCCTAAACGTTGCATACACAATATATATGGGACTAAACGATATCCAGGTCTATAGCAGGAAGGCTAAGTGGAAGCGGTAAGTGCACGAGCGCCCTGGTGAGATCTACCGTTGCACCGGGTCCGTCCTCTGGTGTCGATTAGGCTCTGGGATAGCGGGAACGCCCTTTTCTCTTTAGGAACTCAGGAATCTCCACCGAATTGCCTTCGGTAAAGGGGCGTCGGTTGATCCCGAAGGTAGCGTCTGCTGGTGAAACCTGACTTGCCTGCATTATTATAACTGTCACTTAATGTAGCACTGAGAACAATTTCATGGAAGACTATATCTATAACTGCACACCTGAGCAGGTCTGCCTTCAGTTTCTTCTTGGCGCTTGAATCCAGTTGCAATCAGAGTTATGCTCACCTGACAGTTTTGGAGAAAAGTTAAAGTCTAATGGCGAGGGAGGAAGAGGTATGAAAAAACAGTGACGTCCCACGTCTTGTTTGGCTAAAGCTGAAAGTTGAGCAGCGGAGAAAGTGATCCGCAACAGGTTACCTGACCACTGAGAGATGGATCTATAACCGCTCCAAAGATCAAATTCGCTGTAGGATCTACGAGGTCATAAATGACTTCAGCAGCAGCATTCACCTACAAGACAAGAAGTAGTACCTAAGTCAAGAGATGCTTCTAGAGTCATAAACGACTCATCTAGAAGAATAGTAGAGCTGAAGCAGATCCCATAGTTAGAAGCAAAAGCAAGTGCAGCATACATTTGAATTTAGACTCAGAAGCTAATTCTTTATAATACACCTCATCAACACAGTCCTGCCATACTTTTGTCAAGCAAACACGAATCTCATTGGTTTCCGAATTTCATTGAACGAAGCATTATATACTAGCCCGAGGTTCAGGTTCCACTTCAAGACGCTAATTATGCATCGTATGTCAGAATGAAACCCATATTTAAAGATTGTCGCATGAAAAATTTATTGACCAGACAGAAACCAAAATGACTACAGCTACCACTGCATGGGTGGAAGAAGCTTGATTCAATCCGGGTGAAGCAGACACGGAGGTAGAAACTTACTACTCCACAAGGGTTTCAGTCCATGGCAGAAAGTACAATCCACTCATGTCTAGCTCTTCTTTGAAGAATGAAGCATTGGTATATTCCAACCAAGAATTTAGTATACTGGATAGTTGAAGTTGATTTTCCAATTTTTATTTTTCAAGAAAGTTGAAGTTGATAGCTCATGAATGGACTTCCACGAATAGGAACCACTCAGAACCAAAACACTATCTGGGTGTCCTTTGGCCACCCTGGTCCTAAATAACTTGCCTCTGACCTCTTATTGAACAAAAAGAGAGCAAAATATCCCACAAGACGGAAGAATTATTTTTGCCTCTCCATCTTTAGCAAACTCGCCTGAAGCAAGAGAAGATATGGCAGGCATAAAATAGTAGTTTTGACTCTTCCATCTTTCTCCTCTCGTATTGCCCACAAACAACCCTGGAATTTGA
>SOPF01028365.1:0-15229 GCA_012979155.1 Hypericum perforatum | reverse complement strand
TTTTTCATTGTCTTTTCATGCTTTTGTGCATTTTCTTGCTCGTGTTGTATTTTGTTACCTTTTCTTGCCTTTTTGTGCCTTCTGAGTATTTTCTTGTCTTTGCATACCAATTTTTGTCTCTTTTTATCTTTTATTTTTTATTCATTTTTTGGACATTTTCTTAGGTTTTCTTACCTTTAGGTGTCTCTTTTTACCTTTTCTTTCCTTTTTGTGCCTCTTTTTACATTTTCTTACATTTTATTGCCCTTTCGCACCTTTTCTTGCATTTTCTTGAATTTCTAGCCATTTTCTTTAATTTGCTAGCCTTTTATTATATCTTGCATTTCTTTGCCATTTTGCACATTGTCTTCCCTTTTTGGTCCTTTTATACCTTTTTGGGCCTTCAATTGCCATTTTCGCCTTTTATAGCGTATTGTTGGCTTTCCTTTACATACATTTTTATGCATTTTTACACCATTTATAGAGTTTCATTCCCTTGAAAACATTTTCTTTCATTTTAGTACATATTCTTACTTTCTCTTGCCTTTACTTATCTTTTTACACATTTTCATGCCTATTCTTACATTTCTTGACTTTTTGAACTTTTAATTGTCTTTTTTATTATCTCTTGAATTTTGTTGTTTTGCTCCTTTTCTTGCCTTTAATAATTTATTACTGTCTTTTTATTCTTTTTTTTACTTTTTTTCATTATCTTTTAGTGCTTTTGTGCTTTTTCTTGCCCGTATTAACTTTTGTTATATTTTCTTGCCATTTTGTGCCATTTTGCGTATTTTCTTATCTTTTCATACCTTTTTGTGTCCTTTTTTCCATTTCTTTCCTTTTCATGCCTCCTTTTAAATTTCCTTTTATTTTATTGCTTTTTTGCTTGCAAGTTTTCTTGCATTTTAACCCCTTTTTATTCCTTTATCTAGCTTTATATTAGCTCTTGCATTTTCTTGTCATTTCCACTTTTTCCCTTTTTTGGTCCTTTTTATCCTTTTCGGGCTTTCTATTGCCATCTTGTTCCTTTATAGCTTATTTTTTCATTTGCTTGTATTTTTGGTCCTTTTTGTCCTTATTTTAATGCACTTTTATGCCTTTTATTTCTTTTTATTTCCTTTTTGCATATTTTCTTGTCTTATTTTTTCCTTTTCTTGCATTTATTCAACTTTCTTGGTTATTCATACTTTCTCTTACCTCTTTTATTTCATGCCATTTCCCTATTTTCTTGTCTTCTTTTTCCTTTTCTTGCCTTCGAACACCTTTTCTTCGCTTTTATTACATATTCTTACTTTCTCTTGCCTTTTTTCACATTTTCATGCCTATTCTTACATTTCTTGCCTTTTGTACTTTTACTTTTCTTTTCTATTGCCATTTGTGCTTTTTAGCATATTATGGCCTTTTCTTTTATTTTTCGTGTCTTTACAAACATTTTTATGCATTTTTACACATTTTATAGCTTTCAAACCCACGAATCTGATCTTGCAAGAACCTTGGCAAACAAGCCACAACCCAAGCAATGAGCAATTTGAGAACCTTAGTCAAGGTTGTATCACGCCACAAACAAGGATGGCAAACTCACTTGATAAGTAAAAGTAAAGTTCAAGCTAAACGACACACAAACTTAGGCAAGAACAAGAAGAGTTATCAAAACTCACTAAGTCAAAGACTTGTAATATTCAGAATGAATTTGTGTATTGGGTGCCGAAGTTGGTTGACATTTCTATTGCATAGGAACCCTTTATATAGGCTCCAAAAGTCTCAAATATTCCTAAACAAACTAACTCCTAAAAAGGAACTTGCAATCTGACCAAATTATACTTAATCCCAAATAGGTGAATTCTGGTCAGATAGTAATCAACTAAACAAGAAGTAATCTAAGCATATAATACCTAGTAGATATAAGTAGATTCACGTCCTAAACAAGCCATATATTGCTGGAATATAATTTCCTAAACAAAACTATTGACTTTATAATGTAGCACAATGGAATGGTTTGAAAATTATGGAAGAAATTCGTAACTTGTAACCTAAGAAACTTCGAAAATTCAACAATCACCAACTTGCGTAGGGTGATTGAGGTTTGCTCAATAAAGAGCAGCCAATCAGTGGCTAATTTGAACACAAGCACAGCCGTGCTTACTCTTGCACTTGGCAACTCTCAGAAAATCTGGATTAATTCAACATGATCTTCATTTCCTTTCTTTGCTCAATTTAAATGAGCTGAAATCAAGGCGCGCATTAACACACGCAGCTGTTACAACCTTTCCTATTTTCCCACATCCATAATTGAACGTTCCAGTCCTAACTTTCCCTTATTAACTCTCCTCATTATTTAGTTGCTCGGCCCTCTCCTCAGCAACGGCAAAAAATAGAAAGTCCCATGCTACTTATTACAAAACAAAATAAAAGAAAGTGAATTAATGACAAGTTACAAACTGGCCGAAGTTTCCATGCAGTGCATGCACACGTGAATTAGCTTGAACTTGCACCTTGTTCTTGGACATCCTACGACAGCCTCCCCTTCTTAAAATTCGACTCGTCCCGAGTTGCTAGACGTGATGGCAAGTGATGTAGGACATCCCAGACACTCGAAGTTTCTACATGATCCACCTTAATCCAATGTGAAAACATGCCAAGGATCAATTCGTTATTTGCCTTTCTTGACAAATTGATTTGCATTTCAAGACATTTTGGGGTATTAAGTTGCATTCTTGCATTCTAGAAACCAATAAGACCTTAGTGTCATTCTAGTCTTTACGTTTTTTTATTCAGTTCCAATTAATTATGATGTATGTTCATTCGTGGCTTTTGGTTGTAAGTTACTTTGTATGTCGCATTTTATTTTCTATACAAACAACCTTTGATCATACAACGGAAGTTGTTCCTGATCAAAGTCTCTATCTGTTACTCCAATTTTCTACCTTGATCGACTTGGCCACAACTGTAGAACCGGTTCGACCCAACTTACTCTTAACCACTCCTAGTTGTTTTGTATTCCAGAACAAGTCCGAACAACCTTGCCTAACCCCATCCCTCATCGACAAATCACCCTACTAATCCCAAGGTCCTACCCTTTATATTCCAAAGTTCCGTACCCTGGCAGAACCAAACTACCAAACGTACTCATCTTCGCTCCTTCAGTCAACCAAGTGTTGTTAGCAAAGCTTTTTGCTATTACTTGGTTGCTGAAAGAACGAGGAAGAACTCGCTTGGTTCTGCAAACCTAGTATAAAATTTCAAGCCTTCCACTATGCTACATCAGGTAGTATCAGAGCTTGAGCCACGATCATCTCAATCCCCGTATTGAGATCGAGAGTTTTCTTATCCGTGAGTTGTGAGAAGATCCAAACACTACAAACCGTGCAACAGGATTTGTGATCTAAGGATCCGAATCTCAATTATCCTCCTAGCACCACTACAAATCTGTTCCAAGACATGATGGATCTTGATTTAGATCAAAGATTTACAAATATGGAGAACTCTTTTCAGGAGATTATCAAACGATTGGACAAACTTGGAAATCAAGCATCGTCTGTTATGCATCAATCTATTGTTCATGTAAAACCTGAAGAAGAGGTGATCGAACAAAGATGTACCCTTGGACAAAAGGAATGAAAGCATAGACAATCAAGGAGTGTGGATTATTTGTGCAAAGGAAATTTTGATCCATCATGTAGAATCCTGGATGCCGAAGAATTCTTTAAGAGCATTGATTTAGATAAGTTGGTTGTTCCTTCAACCAATCCGTGCTTGTCCAACAAACCAAGTGATGCCCATAAAAATTTGCAAATACGAGAAAAAGGGGAAGAGAATTATGATGCGTACGAATCAAGAGTTGAAGAAGTTCATAAGGAGTCTGAAGAAGAGAAGAAAGATCAAGGCGATCTGTATAAAATTGAAGAGATTTATGATGTGTCACATAAGGAAACTTTCATTTTTGAAAAGAAGGATGAATTGCAACAAAACAATCTCTTTAGGAATCATTCTTACATTGAAGATGGATTGTGTGAAGTGATCATCAATAAAAGGAGTCAAGAGAACTTTGTTAATAAGCAATCTATTGCAAATTTAGGGTTAAACCCAACACCACGTCGCGAGCCTTGTTTGCCAAGTTGGATCCAATCTGGAGGAGAGTACAAGGAGAAGCAAAGAGCAAAACAAGCTGAGTTGTTACCATCCAAGCCAAAGCAATTAAAGAACAGGCAGAGCAATGCTTCACATGCCTCAAACTTGGTTGTGCATGATGGCTTGTACGGATGGTGTGATACACCAAGTGTACGCCTTGATTTGAAGTCTTCCTTTTGTCTGTTTGTGATCAATTATTTTGATGACTTCCTAAAGGAAGACAAGTCAGAGGAAGAGCATTTTGAGTAAGTAAAACAAGTTCTTGCGGCTTTACAAAGTCACGGCCTCGTGATCAAACCAAAGATGCGCTTGATTTAGGAAGGAAGACTATTAATTCTAGGGTTTATCGAAAGAAGCCACAAATTTCGTAGTGTTGATGTGCATATTGAAGCAATCAGAACCTCGCCAACTTATATGCATATCAAACACTTAAGAAGCTTTCTTGATTTGGCCCATTCTCATCAAAAGATCATCCACAACTTCAGTGCACTCGTAATTCCCCTCATTGCCTTGCACAAGAAGCAAGCCTCGTTCCCTTGGAACAACGAAGCTGACCCTTTCTTTTGTGTGCTTGAAGGAAAATTTAGCATAACTCCAAACTGGACTATGCTACATCAGAAGCTTCACGCCATGTTACAAGTTTTCAAAGTTTGGGAATTGCAAATCCAAGTTAATACAGATATCATATATCTTTGGGAGTTGCCAATCCAGATCATATGCAAAAGTGGCACTTCCAAGGTAGTTACAGATGTTGTGACTCAAAGGCAGAATCTACTTGATGGAATTCATGAATTTACCACTACCTTTGAATGTTACAATAGAGATGAAGAAGATCAGGGCAACTTATGTTTGTTGTGTAAGCATGGCATAATCGGGAATGATGACCACTTGTATGACAAGTTGTGTATGAAAAATGTTCAACCGTGCATTCTAAAGTTGCAAGTTTGTGAACAATGGTTGTGCATGCTATCCATAATCGGGTTGTCAAGTGTGCTGCGTGATTATGACACAAAACCAAGTCCTTGGGTTGATGATTTGTCCGTGGCAAGACCCAAGAAGTGCCATCTAAATGTCGTTCCACCTTTGAATCAAGCTTGGAACATGATCAAGCATTGGAGCGAGCCATCCAAAGACGCAATTGTGGCTCAAAGGACCTATGTTGATTTGTTTAGGCATGATCGAATCTTCCAGCCATCCGAGCAAGTCATGGATGATGACTTTTCACCATATTTGGATGCCTTCCTACTTCCATCATAGCTAGCAGCTCATGGACGAGCTTTGTTCCAAGAAGGGGAGTATGATGTAGGACATCCCAGACACTCAGAGTTTCTACATGATACCTTAATCCAACATGAAAACATGCCAAGGATCAATTCGTTATTTGCCTTTCTTGACGAATTGATTTGCATTTCAAGACATTTCGGGGTATTAAGTTGCATTCTTGCATTCTAGAAACCAATAAGACCTTAGTGTCATTCTAGTCTTTATGTTTTTTTATTCAGTTCCAATTAACTATGATGTATGTTCATTTGTGGCTTTTGGTTGTTAGTCACTTCGTATGTCGCATTTTATTTTCTATAAGTATGTAAGTCCTATGAATGTAATGATCAGATTATGAACTATTAAATTGAGATTATTCTCTAAAATTACCTTTCGTGTAATTTATATGCGTGGATTCGTATAGCTACTATGTGGACTCGTATGTTTTAAGCGTGGACTCGCTTGTTGTGCATGGACTTGCACGTTATCTAACATCTGCCCTGGCTGGCCGTTTGATTTATTCAAACAACCTTTGATCATACAACGGAAGTTGTTCCTGATCAAAGTCTCTATCTGTTACTCCAATTTTCTACCTTGATCGACTTGGCCACAACCGTAGAACCGGTTCAACCCAACTTACTTTTAACCACTCCTCGTCATTTTGTATTCCAGTTTAAGTCCGAACAACCTTGCCTAACCCCATCCCACATTGACAAATCACCCTACTAATCCCAAGGTCCTACCCTTTATATTCCAAAGTTCCATACCTTGGCAGAACCAAACTACCAAACGTACTCATCTTCGCTCCTTCATTCAACCAAGTGTTGTTAGCAAAGCCTTTTGCGGTTACTTGGTTGCTGAAAGAATAAGGAAGAACTCGCTTGGTTCTGCAAACCTAGTATAAAATTTTAAGCCTTCCGCTACGCTACATCAGCAAGGGCAGGGGGTTGTAGTAGGGTGTGAGATCCGCCACCTTGAATATCTTTAAGATGCCAAGATCATCGGGCAGGTCAATCACGTATGCATTATTGCTCGCCCTTTGCAGCACCTTGTAGGGTCCAAACCTTCATTATTGCAACTTTCCTCCTAGCTTGGATGGCATTCTCTCCTTTCTGAAGTAGACCATCACTTCTTCCCCTGGTTGAAAGAGTTGCACCCTTTGGTTCTACTTTGGCCTTCTCCTTGGCATAAGTCATGGCCAGCCTCTTCTTTATAGCCTCCAACACTTCTTGTGCGTGCTCAACAAGTGTTACCGCAGTTGCATTGGCTCCTTGTGGCTTGCGAATGCTAGACACATCAATAAGGTGGTTAGGAACCTTAATATACACCAATGAAAAAGGTGACTCTCCTATTGAACGGTGCACAGCTTCGTTGTATGCAAACTCTGTAATAGGGATTGCTAGGTCCCATTGCCTCTTCTTCTCGTGGCACAAGCTTCATAGTATGCTTCCAAGTGTTTGATTGGTTGCCTCCATTTGCCCATCAGTTTGAGGATGGGCTGTGGTACTGAATTGCAAGGTTGCATCAAACATTCGCCACAACGTTTACCAAAAGCTGGATAAGAACTTCATGTCTCAATCTGATGTGATGGTGCGCGGGACTCCATGCAGACGTACCACTTCTTTAAAGAATAATCTTGCAACCTTGGAGGCATCTGTGGTCTTGCAGCATGGAATGAAATGGGACATCTTTGACAACCTGTCTACCACAACGAAAATAGAGTCAAAACCACACGGGGTGCGAGGCAATCCAAGCACAAAGTCCATGCTCAAATCTTCCCACACTTGCTTTGGAATAGAGAGGAGTGTATAGCCCAGTGTTTTGGACTTGCCCCTTGGTTTCTTGACAAACACGGCACAAAGCAGATAGCATCTTATCACGCTCCAAGTGTACAGACAGACCTCCTCCGTGCATCTCCCACACCAAGTGCTCTCTTAATGAAGTCTTTGGCACGCACAGTTGGTTGCCCTTTATGAGATAACCATCATGGATGTGATAATCTCGTACGCCCTTTCCATTCTTGCATGACTTCCAAATTGAACTGAAGTCCTCATCACCTTTATATGGGTCACGAACACTTTCAAGGGCTGTGATCTCTCTTTTCAACTCCGTGAGCAACATGATTCTCCTGCTTAGGGCATCAGCCACCAGGTTTGCCTTGCCACTTTTATGCACAATCTTGAAAGGAAAGCATTGCAAATAAGTGGACCACCTTGCGTGCATATGGCTTGCCAACCTTGCTTGGTCATTCAGGAAATTCAAGGCACGATGGTCTGTATAAAAGATAAATTCCTTGCCCACTAGGTAGTGTTCCCATGTTTTCAAAGCATGAAACACCGTGTAGAACTCCTTTTCATACGTGCTCCAAGTCTGTCTAAATTTTCTCAGCTTCTCGCTAAAATACGTGATAGGCCTCTTTTCTTGAGTGAGAACATCACCTATCCCAACTCCGGAGGCATCCACTTCAACTTCAAACAATTTTCCAAAGTCTGGGAGGGCCAATACTGGTGCAGAGCTCAATTGTTCTTTTAACGTAACAAAAGCTTTCTCTACTTCTTCACTCCAATCAAAAGGCACTCCTTTCTTAAGCAAAGATGTAATAGGGGCAGCAATCACACTGAAACCACGTATGAAGCGCCTATAAAATGAAGCCAAGCCGAGGAAGCTTCTTACTTGCGTTACACTCTTGGGTTGAGGCCAGGCTTGTATTGCTTCCACCTTTGCTTAGTCAGCTCGAACACCCTCTTTGCCAACAATGAATCCCAAGAACAGTAGCTCTTCTTGCCAAAATATGCACTTGGCAAGGTTCGCATAAAGTTCGTTCTTCCTTAGTGTGTTAAGTACTTCACGAAGGTGCTTGATATGATCTTCCTTTGACTTGTTGTACATTAGGATGTCGTCAAAATGGACCACCACTGATGAGTGCTTAAAACAATCATTACTTTTGTCCATTTTCTAGTTTGTTTTTAGTATTTTAGGTTGTTTTATTTGAGTTTTAGTTATCTTTGTTGTAGTTTTGTTTATTTCATGTTTTTAGTTGTGTATTTTGTTTCTTATTGTGTTTTATGGTTTTAGGAGCTAATTCGAGGAAATGGATGACGACCGAGCTAGACAAGTGGATGCTTGGACGAGAGGAAAGCTGCAAAGGCGAGAAGAGCAAAGCTAAGGACTTGGCGCATGCCTGAGGAAGTTGGCGCATGCCAGAGAAGGACCAGACGCAAATGACCATGAGCAAGAACGACCAAATGCGAACAACTGAGCACCTGAGGATCTGGCGCACGCTGATGGTTAGGTGTTTGACACACCCATATCAACATAGATTATGAAGTAGGGTTGTCGATCCCACGAGGAATGAGGTTTCGCCTTACTCGGCTTACTTACTTAAATTTAGGAATTTTATGTCTTTGGTTTCTTTGGTTTGGTTTAGGTGGCTTAACAAACTAACATGCTTAAAATGAAAATACAACCAACTTAAATCATGCAAGATCACAAGAAAACACAAGAACATAAGATATATATCAACTTAAAGCAAGTGGTGTGATACCATAGATAACTTAAGTAAACTACATGGTTCGTTGGGTATTTGGGTGTTTCAAGGCAACTAATCTACACTTTTGCGCTAGATTAGTCTAAATTGATCTTTAGCTAAACTTATATGAACTCGATGTGCTTTCGCCCCCACGAGTCACATAAATTTAACTAAACACCAACTATAAACATCACCCTTTTGGATAATTCATCACCAAGGAGGAGTCCACATCTCACAAGGCAACAAATCAACAAGTTAATGTTTTGATCAAGTTTATCTCCTTTCGGTCTCAAGACTTGATTTTAGTCATGGTTCTAGGTGATCAAATTAGAACAAGCATTAAATCCTTTAACAAGTTCATGAACCTTATAATTTTTACCCATTTTAAACCATTAGAAAACTTAAGTTTTCAAGGCATCATACCAATAAGTAACTACTCACACATATTTGTACAAAACATAAACAAAAACATACTTAATACATAAACACACTTAACATACATTTTATTTACATGATCAAGCAAGGAAAGCAAGAATGAAAAAGGCAAGAGAGGTTTACAAATTCCAAGCACAAGCTTGGTTCTTCCTTTTCTTCTTCTCCTTCCTTCTCTTTCTTTTCCTTCTTTTTTTCTTCCTTTCTTTCTCTCCTTTCTTTGGTACGTTTTTTTTCTCCTCCCTTGGTTGCCTTTCTTTTTTCTTTCCTAAGTCATGGAATGACTTGCCTAAGACATAATACTTAACCTATTACAATCTTTAGCCAATGGAAAATATAAAATTACAACTTAATCTAAAATCTTACTAACTAATTTAACCTTGTCTTTAACTTTTATTAATTTCCATATAAGTTAAACTTAGTTGTTTAGGAAAAATCTGAGTGTTGGCCACTTATTTTGGCAAGAGACGAGATTTTCATGCAGCCACCACAAAGTTGGTGCCCTCCACATGTGATGTCATGCATTTGGTCATGCTTTGGTCATGCCTTGTCATGCTTCGTCATCACCGTTACAGCTGCAATGACATCATCCATTTTTAAAACAAAATTTTTGGCAAGATTGTAGATATGGTTGTCTTCTTTCAAATGCCGCTAATGGCGCCTCAATCCAAATTTGTATGTGGAAGTTATGATTTTTCTCGTGCAAAAGGTCTGGCCCGGCGAACAACATGGTTGGCCTCGGAAATAATTTGTGCATTCGGTTTGTCAATGCCATTTTGCTTGCAACCTTGTGATCTTGATCGTGCATTGTGATATCATCGTCCATGAAGCTCCTAAACATAAAGGAAACATAAGAAAAATGAACAAATACGACAAGAGAACAATATGTACAAAAACGAGATAAAGACTTAGAAAACTCGTAAAAACAATATGTAACAAATGCTAAACTTACACTAAATGTACATAAGTAATGAGTGTTTTTGACACTCATCACACCCCCACACTGGAATATTTGCTTGTCCCCAAGCAAAACTCAAATGCGGAAACACAAAAACACATAAAATAAAAATATATACAAAAAGGAAAAGACATGGCATAAAGTCTTCGTAAAATGACTCCCCTCAAAAACATCAACTCAAGTCAAAAGACTCTCCCTACATAGATAGTTTATTAACTTAATCACAAAACGAACGAATAGTTAGACTCTTCTACACTTAGTTGTTTAAACTAATATTAACACTATGTAAAAGACACTAGAACGTTAACCTCTCGATGATAAGAAATTTTTCTCACTTATTATATAAGTAGGCAACTTCCTATCACTCGTATACTTAGTCAATATATTTCTAAGCATCCTACATCCTACTCAGTAATATCTTTGATCATACGATTGTTAATGATTGGGGGGTCTTTATATCGGGTTGTAATAGAGCTTAGGTAAAGGTGAGGTAAAATTTTGGATAGTGGCTAAACCACCCAATCCGAGGACATTACAAAAGTAACTAGTCACTCGTCTAATCTAGACACCCTCACTTCACATAATAAAACTCTCACCCACTTTCCCGACACTTTATGACTTTGAAGCACGAGTCTTTCCTAGAGTACATGCTTTATTCAAGACTTTCTTTTTGCACTTCTTTTTCTTTGTTTTTCTCTTTTTTCTTTTGTTTTCTTTTTTTCATCATTTTTTACACAATATTTACAACACATTTATTTTTTACTTAAAAATAAACAAACTAAATAACTTAGCATGTTCTAGGTAAAAACTCGGCTTCTACACTTGACCACTAAATTTCATATAATTTCACTAACTTAAACCATTTACATGAACCTACCAACTAAACAGATACAACTTTTCCTATGATCCTCGGATGTGATGGTCAAAGGTAAGGAAGAACGGTAATTAGGCTAAAAGTTGGTTACCTAGTCTATAATCAAGAAAAGGCTAAAATTGGTTAAGCAATTGGAAATCATTTGGATTTTGTCTCTTAAGCTCTAGGCTCAAATGTCAAAGAATGCCCCCGTCGTCCCACTAACTTAAGCAAAACTAAGATTACGACAAGTAATAGTAGGATACCCTAATCAACTGACTTAGTATACACCTCATGAAAAGATTTGGAGATGGATGTCTCCTCCTTCAGTTCAAAGTACCTCACAAGGTTTGCACATATCATTCTAGTCTAGTCTAAACAGCGAAACCACTAGTCTAAATAACTAAGTGTGAGGTTTCTTCATATTCCTAAGCTTTGTGTTCGAGTTAAATTCCTAACTAATAAGGTGATAAGTCTTTAAACACAAGTTGAAAATTTTTGAAGGGGTCAAATTTTGAAAAATTTATACCAAGTTTAAACCTAGACACAACAAACTTAAAAATTATAATATACAAGGAAGATTCCTGAAAGGAATCCTCTCCCATACTTGAATGACACATTGTCCTTAAGGTGTCTAAGATACTAATAAACACCTAATTACAAAAAGAAAAGAAATTTGAGATAGTTTTATCTCGATGATCTAGTACGTAAGAAGCAGCAAGGAGATCGAACCCTATAGAGCTCAAATCGGAACACTTCCGTATTGGATCACCAAAGATACGAATAAACTATCTCAATTCATGCATATAACAAAATAAGTAAACAAACTTATAAAACAAAAATATTAATTCACAAGCATATATATATAAAAGCAAAATTAAACAAACATATTATTTCACATATATGCACACAACTTAAATAAAGAAATAAAATAAAAAGTAAAAGGAAAAAGGAAAAAAGGAGCTCCCTTGTCAAAATTCATCCATGCACTTCTATTCTTCGAGCTGGGCTTGTTGTCATGCCATGGTGAACATCATATGTGGATAGAGTGTGCCCTATCTTGCTAGATTTATATACAAAAGATATTAAACCAAAACAAACACATACAAATAAAAATTATATGAAAGGCAGGGAATGTGATCTTCATGACACATGTCATTGTCTTCTTGCTTAAATGATTCGAGGAGTACACTAAGTAGGGCTTTCTCTACTTATGTACTAAAGAAACTAACCTAAAATAAACATACTAAAATAAAACTCACTCAAACTAACACACTACAAAATGAAATTTATTCTAATTTTTTTTGTGTTTTTCTATTTTTCTGATTTTTTTGGCTTTTATTTACGTTGCATTCCTGAAAGCTTGAAAACCAGACGCCCCATTCTGATGGGTCATACTTTGATGGATTGTCAATTATCGGGACCTTTTCGGCACGAAGCTTATGGAGGTCACGACATATTAGCACAGTTGCTCAGTTGGCGTATAGTACTATCTCTGATGCAATCACCGTCAAAGGTGCAACTTAGCTATCTGCCGCTCACACAGTTCCTCAATCATGTACTAAGACGAACTCCCTGGTCTTGCAACCCTTTCAGCATGAAGCTTAACAGGGTCTTGACACAATAGGACAGTTCGCTCGGTTTGCGAAATTGTACTATGTTTGCTGCAAATACCGTCATGTTCTAACTTCCCACACTTGTGACAGAACCTAAATCTTGCCATCCTTCTTCTGTAAGAACACTTTGATGTTCCTCTCGAATGTCTTTCTAAATTCTCTTTGCATCTCTCGAGTCTCAAAGTTTCTTTTGCTTGCTTAAAAATGATCAGGCACACATCTATCAGGATTTATCTAAAGACTAAGACTCTCACTAAACACATATACTTAGCACAAAACATCCTGTTCTTTTTTCTTTGTAGGTAAAAGAGGACAACTATATTTACTGATCTAACTCTGACCTTTGCACATGCACAACTCACAATTTGTGTACCATGATGTACTAGTTCCTCTCCTTACAACCCTTTTGGCTTTAAACCTATTCGAGTCACCTTTTGGTCTCATGGTATTCATGAATTGTGTGGAGTGTATCTTATGAAAAAGGTCACGGTGCTCAATCCTCAATGTTTGTTTGTCGTACTAAGAATGATGATGCAAATGTCTCTTGGAAGTTTGTTCTTGACTAAGAAATGTACTAAACTTATGTACTTTGAGTACAACATTCTTCCTCTCTCTTTTCTGCATGTAAAAGATGACATAAACCCTATTAGTAAAATAATAAAGGTGAAAAATAACTAAAATAAAAATAATCCTAAACATGTTAATTTAAAGTCATCAGCTTGACTATTTTCATGTTCATGCATTGGACAACATATCGAGGAATTGTACCTTCTTATCTCGGTCAATTTTGTCATCAATGTAGCTCTTGCATTTTTTTCGATTGACGTTGAAAACTCTTCCATCCTTGTCTTGTAACTTGAGAGTTTCATTTGGAAGCACACTAACAATTTTGAATGGGCCGCTCCACTTCGCTTTGACCTTTTCTGGAAAGAGTTTGAAGCGAAAGTTACATAATAGAACTTGTTGGCCCTCTTTGAAAAATTCATTAGATTTTATGTTTTGAGGTTTCCCTCCATTTTTCTTTTCTACTTCTCCCTTGAACTTTTCTAGGTACTCTTTTTGTAGTTCTCCATGTTCCTCTCGATCTTTCATATCGTCAACTTTTGATATACTCTCGATGGAAAACTGGAATGTGCATTCCTTAATCTGATCAGTCTTTATGCACATTTTGTCCTCAGAAAGATGATTCATCACATAAGGCATCTTAAATTCAACTTCCTCCTCTCCTACTTGCAAAACCATTCTTCCATCATGAACATTCATAGATGCATGTGCCGTGTTGAGGAAGGGTCTTCCAAAAATTAGTGGACAATTTTTGTCCTCTGGAAAATCTAGCACCACAAAGTCAACTGGGAAGATGAATTTGTCAATCTTCACCAGGACATCCTCAACAATTCCAAATGGCTTCTTAATTATTTGGTCTGCCAATTATAAAAGCATAGAAGTTTCTTTTACTTCACTCAAACAAAGTTTCTGGAAAATAGACAAAGGCATCAAGTTGATACTAGCGCCTAAATCACATAAACACTTAGGAAACTCAATGTTACCAATGAAGTAGGGAATATTAAAACTCCCTGTATCTTTAAGCTTTGTCGGAAGATTTTTAAAGAGTAATGAGCTACAATTGGCCGTGAGGGCAATATTCTCTCCGTCATCCCACTTTCTCTTCTTTGTGACAAGTTCCTTTAGAAACTTAGTGTAGTGTGGCACTTGGTATAGCATCTCAAGAAAAGACACTAATCTGCACGTTCTTCATTTTCTCCATGAAACGGAGAAATTTTTCATCCATCCCTAACTTCTTCTTTACCCTATTTGGAAAAGGAAGAACAAGAATCATTGGTGGTGGTGGTACATAAACTTCTTCCTCTGCCACGTCTATTTCAATGTGCAGACATTTTTCTTTCTCCACAACCTTTTCCTCCTTGTCTTTGATGGGAATCTCCTTCTCATTTTCCTTAGCTTTGTCTTTAACAACTTTGGGAGCTAATTCCTTGCCACTTCTCAAGAATATAGCATTTACTTGTCCCCTATGGTTTTCCTCCATAGAACTGGGAAGAGAGCCTGATGCTCTAGTAGCATTTACCTTTGCGATTTCTCCCAGTTGTACTTCCATGTTGCGCATGGTAGTAGCTTGTCCCTTTAGGAATTGCTCTAAGTTGTTCTGCCTAGCTTCTTAACTAGCTAAGGCTGCCAAAATTTGACTTTGGTGGATTGAAGATCCTCCACTTTCTTGAATGAACTCTCTATTTTGGTGAACCTCTCTTCAATTGCTCCCAATCTCTCCCCTAAGTAACCCCATGGTAGAAAGCCAGGAGGTCCTTGATGTGGGGCCTGTAAAGGAAGTCCTTTGTCAAGAACAATTGCTAGATTGTTCTCATTGTTTCCTCCTTTCCATGACAAATTTAGGTTATTTCTCCACCCAGGATTGTATGTTGAAGAATATGGGTTATTCCCCATCCGGTTTGCTTCTTGCC
>SOPF01028364.1:79673-159035 GCA_012979155.1 Hypericum perforatum | reverse complement strand
AAGG
Source organism: Hypericum perforatum (assembly GCA_012979155.1). Lineage (NCBI taxonomy): Eukaryota > Viridiplantae > Streptophyta > Magnoliopsida > Malpighiales > Hypericaceae > Hypericum > Hypericum perforatum. The sequence goes on along the minus strand of SOPF01028364.1, from coordinate 159,031 downwards.
CCTCTGTCATATATTACACCCAGTGTTGATTTCTTGCCAGCAGGAACAGTATTCATCACCCACACCTGATCAGATGCGATTGCTGCAGCAAAGCCACCGAAAAATGCATTCATGTCCATTATGTTCCGGATGGCTGAAGTTCCTAGCTTCACTTTCAAAGAGCTCTTATAGTACGCCACCCTCCTTGCCCAGCGTCGCGTGTCGGCCTCAAACAAATCAAGGCCACTTTTTATGAGCCCAGCCCAACTGCAAGTTCCGCCTGGACTGAAGACGTTCTTCTGCTAACACATTTCTTTAAGTTGTAGTACCTGAGACATGGTTGGTCTTTATTTAAAAAAACAAAGAAATTCTATGTCTTCTTGCAATAAATATTAATGCGTGAGAGATTAGTCAGATATTCAGAAACTATGTTAAATACAAACTTGGATTAAGAAAGTGCATTGGACTAGTTACGAGGCATGTCCACACTTCAAAACCATATAATTCTCATGGAGAATTTCCCATTCAAAACGAGGAACAAGGACAAGATAATTACCATGCATAGCTCGGGTCTTCTGCTTCATCACATAACTGAAGCCCAAACTCCTTTTGATTGGGAGACCAAGCAAAATCATTGCTAAATTCTCCCCAGAAATCACAACTCCAGCTAATATCATCTCATTCCTTACAAAGTTCAGAAAATTTGGTAAAATGAAGTGAATTCAAATAGTAAAATTTTTTAAATTCATTAGTAGAGTTTTAGAGTTTAAATTTTACGACTATAAAAATATATAATTAAGAAAGTACTCCTCTTCTATGGGTACGAGGTAAGTTATTTTCAATTAGAGGTATTTTTGATTTAAATTATATTTAACGTTTGGGCCAAGTAACTAATTTCATTCGTTTGTTTTTATTTGTTTGTAATGATTAATGGAGGTTTATCGACTGCTTATCCTTGTTCTTTTGCATTGAAGTTTAGTATGGTCTTCTTGGTCTATTTTGACGAAGTCCTATTCTGAACTGTGACATTTTGTTCTTCTATGGGTTCCATTATGTTACGAGGCATTGTTCTGTTTTAATGACTATAATGTGAATTCAATTCAATTTTGTCATGTATGTCTTAGTGTAGTTATTAATAGATTAAATGCATCTCAATCTCTACCATGATTCTTGATATATGTCAATAATTATGGCTAAGTATGATGCTCGTAATTTGGTGATCATGATACTACTTAGGTAGTTGGACACATAAATACCATTGTCGATCAAGTGCATGGAGAAATATGTGTAATCACCGCCACTAAACGGAATAAACCTCGTACGAGTAGACGGCACAAAAAAGCGGTGACAAAAAGATATGTGCAATTATAAGGAAAGGCATTATGAGTTTTTTTTATAAGTAGAGTTGATTGAAAAAACTAATATTTCCATCCAGCCCATTACAATCTCTTAGTCTAAACATCTCAAAAGAAGGCAAAAAAAAAAAAACACATCTGCCCGATTTTTCCATAACCAATAGAATACCAAATACTTGGGTATATAGAAGCCACTTTGATACCCTTCATCTTCCAATTCGAGATTTCCCAGAAAAAAAAAAACCAAAGCCATGCGTATGCCAAGTAAGAAAACATCGTTGCTGGGAGTTGGGAGTCTAATGATCTTTATAAGCAGAACAATGACGAACAGAAACCAAATACTACAAAACAAAAAACCTATGACTCAATCTATTTTCTCAAAAACAAGATGATTTTCCATGTAAATAAAACAAAATCCAATTAGAAAAGAGGAAAAATGGTACAACTTTCTGGAAACTCGATCTCTTTGACTTACTCTTCAAAAACTCGGTTCAATCGTCAGAAATTTCCAAAAGAGAGATCCAATGTTTCAATCGATGAAAGGTCTTTTCTAGACATATATAATTGAATTATTGGTCATTTTTTAATTCCAAATTCTGTTATTTTTTCTTCTTCTTTAGATTCATGGCATATTCTATTTTATGTGCTCTATGTTTGAATCAATGATTTTTAGATAAAAATATCATGTGTTTCCTTGTGTCGTATAATTACTTTTTGAGATTTTGTTATATGTTTTTGATTCATATGGCTTCTTATCAAGAGATTCATGTCCCTCAGTGTTTTTTTGCGATAGATCTTTGATTTGGACTGTTTTATGATGTTACTAATTGACTGTAGATATATATGCTTTGTTAAATTGTTGATCTTTTATCCTTGAGTTTGTAATGAATATATGACCTTGTCTTTCATCGGTCATCATTGCTTTCAATTTACATCTAATAGCTTTGTATCTCTACTCTATGTTGCACTTTTAACAAGTCTATTTATAAAAAATATTAGTTTTTTTCTTCATGTTTAATTACTACTGCAATTGTCAGAAATAAACTGTATCTTTATGATCTTTGGACATAATTTACATGATAACAACGCACAAATATAAAAAGATATTGATGAATACTGAATTTCATAGTCTACAAACTAATTGAAGACAACAGTTATGCACAGAAGCCAATTAATGTGTTTTAACTAGAAGAGGGGGAAAAAAGGTACTACCATTCTGGAAAGGTGATATCTTTAAGTTGCTCTTCCGAAAGTCGATTCAACCGTAAGAGTAAGCAATTTCTAGAATGCATAAAAACTAAAAAGTGATTTAGGGAGTAGTTATATATAGAGGGCCTCATGTTCGTAATTCAGTGCTGTAGTCGATGAGGTATAGAAATATATACTTTGAGTCGGAACTCAGACGTTAACTATAATATCTAGAGTCTTAATAAAATTACTATTTCATGAATCTATCAGTAACGAATAAAATTTCAAAATAAATAATAATAACATATTCCAAAATAAAATAAAAAATCACCATATATGAAGCAAAAAAAATATTTATTTTTAAAATGGATCTGCTAAAAAATGCAACATATAGGCCTAAAAAGATTGATAAAATAGGAAGACATAAATTCTGTAAAGACTTTATCTATGGATAATAGACCTACAATTTAACAAAGCATATCAAATCTAAAATCAATTAGTAACATCATAAAACCAAAGATCTATCGAAAAAAACAAAAATAAAAAATAATTATAAAACCAAAGGAAAAAAATACTGATTCAAAGAGTCAAAAAATAGAATAGGCAATTCAAAAGATTATCAATAATTCAAAAGAATATATAGCAACAATGATCATATGTCCATTAATGAGACAAAAATAACAATATTTTTTTTAAAAAAAAATACTAGATCCAAAGGTAGAGATCCAAAAATAGTCTAGACAATAGATGTGATAACAAAATATAAATATAAAGGACTAACTTCATAAGAAGCAAAAAATTAAACAAAGGAAAATCAAGGAGAAGCAAGAAGAAGAGATCACAAAGAGAAGTTTTGAAGGAGAAAGGTCGATATGGAGTAGGTAACAAGGGTATAGGAAGAAATCTTTGGAAGGTAAGAGTGAGGAAGATGTGGTTAGAAAGAAGAGACATGTTTGAGTTTGGTTCGGCCTATCTTCAGAGGAAAGTACTAAAGAAGAGAGGAGAATATATAGAAGATAATAGAGAGGGGAGAGAAATAATGAGAGAGATTAAGAGACGTCAGACGAGTGAGAAAAGTAATCCAGTGTTTTAAGGTTAATCACCAAGGGTGCTTATATAGTAGTCTATATTAAGGGTAAAATGGTTAATTATTAATTGAATTTTTACATTTGTTTAAGGAGAATATTGATTTATTGCATAGACATATATGTAGAGGCATTACGCAATCACCCCAAATTAGCTGAATTAATGTGGAAATTGGACTTGGATACATTTATGGCAAGGTTAAGATTTTGTTTTAACTCTCAACCATCCATACATTTATGACTGGTTAAATGTATGGCTGGTTGAGAGTTTCCTTCAACTTCTTAAGCATCAAACACTTTGTAACGTGCGCTTTTTCCAAGAAATAATGACTTCGTGGAAGTCCACTTGGCAAACATCACAGACAAATAGGTTTGCCCTTGGAATAACAAGATGGACACGATGATGCATCTACAAATAATTTAAAAACAATCTACAAACGATGATGACGAAAGAATAATGACGAACATAAACCAAAGACTACAAAACAAAAAACCTATGATTCAATCTATTTTCTCAGAAACAAGATGATTTTCCACATAAATAAAACAAAATCCAATTAGAAGAGAGGAAAAATGGTATAACTTTCAGGAAACTCGATCTCTTTGACTTACTATTTTAAAACTCGATTCAGTCGTCAGAACTTTCCAAAAGAGAGATTCAATGTTTTAATCGATGAAAGGTCTTTTCTAGACATATATAATTGAATTATTGGTCATTTTTTAATTCTGAATTCTGTTTTTTTTCTTCTTTAGATTCATGGCCTATTCTATTTTATGTGCTCTATGTTTGAATAAATGATTTTTAGATAAAAATATCATGTGTTTCCTCGGGTCGTATAATTACTTTTTGAGATTTTGTTATATGTTTTTGATTCATATTACTTCTTATCAAGAGATCCATGTCCCTCGCTGTTTTTTTTTTGCGATAGATCTTTGATTTGGAATGGTTTATGATGTTACTAATTGACTGTAGATATATATGGTTTGTTAAATTGTTGATCTTTTATCCTCAAGTATATAATGAATCTATGACCTTGTCTTTCATCGGTCATCATTGCTTTCAATTTACATCTAATAGCTTTGTCTTTCTACTCTATGTTGCATTTTTTAACAACTCTATTTATAAAAAATATTAGTTTTTTTGCTTCATCTTTAATTACTACTACACTTGTCATAAATAAAATGTATCTTTATGATCTTTGGACATAAATTACATGATAACAATGCACCAATATAAAAAAATATTGATGAATACTAAATTTCATAGTCTACAAACAAATTGAAGACAACAATTACGCATAGAAGCCAATGAAGCCTAACAACACATCCCACACGAACGACAACCCAAATCAGCCAAATAATCAGTCAAAATATCAATTCCCTCTCTCAGATATCAGAAATGAAAGATGGAAAATAAATCAATTCCCTCTACAAACATTTTAAAAATGATGACGACGAACGAACAAAAACAAACAGAAACAACGGCAAATGATTCAATACATTGATTCAACCGCCAAAACTCTAAAAGAGACTCTAAAAGAGGGGGGAAAGTGATTTAAGAAAGTAGTTAATTAAGTCGGGAGTGACTTTTCAAAAACAAACAGAAACAACGACAAACAATTCAATCTATTTTCTATTATCATCAACTATATAAAACAAATTCCAACTAAAAGAGGGAAAATTGATTCAACCGTTAAAATAGGGGGAAAAGTGATTCAAGAAATCAGTTAATTGAGTCGGGAGTGACTTTTCAGAACAATGACGACAAACGAACAATGAAATAGAAACAACATTGAATGATTCAATCTATTTTCTATCATCATCAATGTAAATAAAAAATTACAATTAAAAGAGGAAAAAGATACGAACTTTCTGGAAAATACTAATTCTTTTGCCTCGTGTTTACTTACATTTGAACTGTTGTTATATTCTTTCATTCATACGACCTTTTATCAACAGATTAATGTCCTTCGGAGTTTTTTCCATAGATGTGTGGTTTGGACGGGTTTATGTTGTTACTAATTAACTATAAATATATTCTCTTTGTTAGATTGTTGATCTATTATCCACAAATCAAGTTTGTACTGAATCTATGACCTTGTCTTTCATCGATGATCATTGCTTTCAATTTAGATCTAATAGCTTTGTCTCTCTACTCTATGTTGTTTTTTTTAACAGATCTATTTATAAAAAATAATAGTTTTTTGCTTCATGTTTAATTACTACTGCAATTGGTATATGTTATCTATGGTAATTTTCTATTTTTGTTGAAATATGATTCATGTGACTTGATATCAATCAAGGTTTTTATTTTTATTTTTTGAATTTTTACTCGTTAGACTATGAAATTCATCATTCATTAGTAATTTTCTTTATATTTGTGTGTTATTATCATGTAATTTATGTCCAAAGATCATATATACAGTTCATTTTTTCCCAAAGGTTAGTTATTCATTTTAAGAAATATTTATTGAATATTTTGTTATTCTAATCAAATGAATGTATTTATTTTGTTCGTCTAATAGCAAATAAATCAAAAATGCCAAATATCTTATTTGTCCTCTACAAATTTAAAAATTATTTTATTTTCAGTATTCAAAGAAGAGGACAACCTTAAATGTTATCTTTAAATTATAATTTAGCTCTAATTTAATTAGTTAGCTTAATAGATATTTTACATATAATCAACCAAATAAATAAATAATAATATCCATCTTTCGCCTGAGAGTTTCCTACATCTTCTCATTCATCGCACACTTCGTAACGTGAGCAATTTTCCAAGAAACAATGACTTCATAGAAGTCCACTTGGCGAACATTACACACAAACATTTCTGTCCGCGAAACAACAAGATGAACGCAGATGACGCATTCCTAAAACCAATTTGAAGACGAACGATGACGCAAAGAAGCCAAAGAACACATTCCTACACGAACGACGACGCACATAATCCAAAATCCCAAAAAATGCATTCTTACACGAACGATGACGCACAAAACCCAAAGAATGCATTCTTACACGAACAATGACGCACAAAGCTCACTACACGAACAATGACGCACAAAACCCAAAGAACTCAAAGAACACGTTATTACACAAATGATGATGCACAAAACACAGAACACATTCTTACACAAACAACGATGCGCAGAACCCAAAGAACGCAATCCTACACCAGCAATGACGCACAGAAACAAAGAACACATTCTACATGAACGATGACGAACAAAACCTAAAGACTACCAAACAAAAAACCTATAATTCAATCTATTTTCTCATGGATAATGAAGATGGAAAATAAATAAATAAAAATATCTAGCAGTGCCGAATGGGCCTATCGTCTCGGGGGGAGTGATTTATGGACAACACCAACCGCAAGTTTTTTTGAAAATTTAAAAATATGGGGAGTGATTTATGGCTAAATTAGTATATTAAATTCATTTAATTAAATGAAAAAAATAATCCTGGACCAAAACCACTATGCAACTAACCGACTTTCCCACTACTTAACCACCCTCCCTTCCATCTCCTCATTCCTAAACTCTCCCTCCCTCCCTCCCTCGCTCCTCCATTTTCTTAAATGTGTGAGCAGAATTATGGGGGTGGAAAAAAAATTTAACCCTAGCATGATAGGACAGTAGTAGAGGGAGCGTTGAGACACAGCACGTCCAAATCTCCCACCTGTCGTCACCATAAGACCCCTTCCCATTTCACTCATATCATTGTCCAGGCGGACGGAAACATAGCTTTGGATCAATGAACTATTGCCTCCTACGAGGTCAGATACGTAAATTCTCGGCTTTGGGTTTCCTTTTTTCCTTAAAAAATAAGTACAATTCAATTCTTCAAGACACATATTCTCAAAATTTAAGGTATGCATGCAACTAATATAATGGAAAAATTAATAAGAAGGAAGAGGGCTGGGGAAAGAAAGAAATAGAAGCTACGATACAGAAAAACGTTAAGAGGTGGTAAACTAAAAGGGTCATGTCAATGAGAAGCCGATGAAAGCTTCCACAGTGTTTTGGTGGCGACCAAGATTTTCTCACGCCCTTGCGATTCAGGTTCCTTCTCATGGACAGTGGCCCTCCACCGCACCGCATGAGCTACCCGAGCCACTCTTTCGATGACTTCAGGCGTGTCGCGAATGATTACCGTTCCTTCTGGACGTAGTATTCGATCCATCTCGACCATCAGATCGACGAGATTGCACCTGCATTGATCAGAACAGAAAGTTAGGATATCCAATGAAGGTACTACATTAATCAAACTAACGTTTCTGAGGTATGACACCAAGCAGCTCATGTTCGTGCTGTAACAATACCGACAGTGGTTTCCAGTAGTTGAATGGAGAAAAGAAGTCACTCTCCCACTTTCTTTTAAGCAAAACAACAAAATGAAAGACGGGAAATACCCTTTGTTGGTTGATTGCTTTATGAGTGATTGAATGCCAGCAACATGGAGAAGGTCGTATGAACGAGGGTATGTTGAGAAGGGCTCGCACCTGTAACCACCAATAAATTAGGCAATGTTCCCAGAAATGCTGAATATCCAAGTCAAAAACAAATGTCCAAATGATAGAATCAAGAGACCTAGTGAAGCAAGCATATCCAAGAAGTACAAAAATCATGGATGAAGCAATAAAGGATGCAAACCAACTACTGTTTTTTGTTGTTGCTAAATATGGACAACGGTAACTTCCTAAATAAGAAAGATGGCAACAACCTTGAAGAGAAGGGCAAAGTTAATTAGGATTCTTCTAACCTACTGAACCTATAACCACTTCCTCTATTGATTCCAGTTCAACCAAACGAGAGAGATGGGGTTAGTAAAATGCCTACAGCCCTTGAGTTTTTTGCCTTCAACTTCTGTTACAAGTTATTGATAGCAAGAAGATCATTTCTTCCACTATTTATCGATCTTATTCACTAGCTAAAAAGCACATTGATCGGAATCAAAATGGCATCCAATATGACTGGCATAGCATTAAGACTTCAGTTCATAAGAATCAGAATTGATGAAAGGCTCACCAGTCATGATAAACTCCAATAAGGCCTCTGTCATATATTACACCCAGTGTTGATTTCTTCCCAGCAGGAACAGTATTCATCACCCACACCTGATCAGATGTGATTGCTGCAGCAAAGCCACCGAAAAATGCATTCATGTCCATAATGTTCCGGATGGCTGAAGTTCCTAGCTTCACTTTCAAAGAGCTCTTATAGTACGCCACCCTCCTTGCCCAGCGTCGCGTGTCGGCGTCAAACAAATCAAGACCACTTTTTATGAGCCCAGCCCTTGAAGGGGCCTTTGTTAGCCTGTCTGGCCATTTTGGAATCAGCCCAACTGCAATTTCTGCCTGGACTGAAGACGTTCTGCTAACACATTTCTTTAAGTTGTAGTACCTGAGACATGGTTGGTCTTTACTTAAAAAAACAGAAATTCTATGTCTTCTTGCAATAAATATTAATCCGTGAGAGATTAGTCAGATATTCAGGAACTATGTTAAATACAAATTTGGATTAAGAAAGTGCATTGGACTAGTTATAAGGCATGTCCACACTTCAAAAACTCATATAATTATCATGTAGAATTTCCCATTCAAAACGAGGAACAAGGACAAGATAATTACCACGCGTAACTCGGGTCTTCTGCTTCATCACATAACTGAAGCTCAAACTCCTTTTGATTGGGCGGAATAGTATCTCCAGCAGGTTTTTTCCAAATGACTGTGTTTCCATCCACAGCTATCAACTCGTAGCTTAATGCCCTTGCCACAGCCTGAAGATCTGCCCATTCCTTATCTTGTTTAGCCCACTGAACAGGAGGGCCAGAAATGACCAGGTATCCAGCTGGTCGAAGCAACCGATCCACTTCAAGAAAATATGTTGCATCTGCAAATCCAAATCCATCATCAGCAAGAAGCACTAGCAAAAGGGGATCGAAACATGAAACAGCCAGTGAGAATGTTATGGGCGAAAGAACTAACTGTAGGCTGTAAAAGGGATCAAACATCTGGAGCAGTGAACCATATCAAACGAGAAAGCAGGGAACGGGAGCCTGCGAGTGCCAAGCATCGCACTAAAGGCCGGGATCCCCCTCTCGAGAGCAAACTGTATCTGCGACTTGTGCGAATCCCTCGGAGCAAAAGACAGGGTCATAATCCCGTGCTCCAGCATATAACCTCCAAAACTAGCAACCTACACACACAATCCACAATTATCTCCTAAAAAAGCACATCAAACCCGCCTCAGAGCACAAAAAATAAAACAAGCACATATTTCCATACCCCACATCCCATGTCGAGCGCCGTCCTCAAGACGCCTTCCCCGAGAGGAATAAACTGCCCGAGCTTCTCAATGTAGGGTATAGCCCCCTCGGGAAACATGGTCCCGCCCCCGGGGAATACGAAATACTCCCCTTCCTTCTTCATCCACCCTTGGTGCCCTTTCCTATCAGCTATCTTGTCGTGCGGCATATTCGCGTGCCATATCTACCAACAAATTCGGCCAAATCAGAAGATCCTTCTCATCCCGACACGATCAGAGATCAACAACTAATCATCTTAAAGTAACTAACCTTGTGGAGGCTGCGGGGCCAGGGGACGGGGATTTTGTAACCGTCGGGAGGAGGGACGAGGCAGAGCGGTGTGTCGGCGGGGTTGGGACAGTGCCTCTCCCTATAGAAGTTCATGTGGCGGCTGAGCTGGCTGTTGCGGCGGGGGTCCTCGCAGGGCATGTGGTCGACGGCGTCGGCGGGGCAGGCCTCGATGGGCTGGCGGTGCTGACCGGCCTCGACGAGGGAGGCTAGGCGGTGGCGCTGGCGGGGGTCGGAGCTGGAGAGGAGGAGCGTCTGGCGGCCGGAGTCAGCAAGGGAGTCGCCGAGCGGGCTGTAGACGAGGACGAAGAAGACGACGACGAGTCCGAAGAACACCGCCGTGACTAGGTCTAGAACCTTCCACTGCCTAGGGTTCCCCCGCTTCGCCGCCGCCGCCGGATGCGCCATTTCTTAATTATTCCGATCCGATCGGGGGCTAGCAGTTCATTTCACGAGAGGAGAGAGAGAAAGTGTTGTGGCGGTGGAGTGGGTACGGTAACTACGATTGCATTTCTTTTTTTCCGGTGAATTTTTAAATCTTGTTTTTTTAAGCTAAGATTTTTCTATTTTCGTCGAGCCAGGTAAGGTTTGTATATTGTCGGGGGGTTTAAACTTTAAATGTTGTCGGGGAGAAAGACATGACAAGGATGGGGACACTAATTTTAGTTAATCTCCGTTGGTATTAATAGATATTTTCACTTTCGTTAATTTGTTTACTTTGTATAGGCGGGAATGCATGTGATTAAATATCATTATACGTCTTTTTTTTTTCTTCACAACTAATAATATATTTGAGGGACAAAATTATTTAGATAAATTTGGTTAAGCTATAAATAAATAATCCAGACATTTTGCGATGTTGCTCTTTTTAGGGAAAAAAATTGCTTAAATGTTGCTGTAATCCATTGCATTATATAGATGAGATAGAAATTATCTTGAATGTGCTTGTTAGTATGGATTAAAGAGCTGCAAGATGGAAATGAAAACAACCTGAAACCCTTTTTAAGTTTTAATTGAAGTATGTACAAGTGACCAGCAATATAAATCAAAACCACAAATCTTGGCATGTATCCTTCCAAGAGTTGATGCAACGGGTCAGGCTGATGTTTCATCCTAGTGGTACAGTATTCACATTCCGGTTGACACACATTTGTTCCTGCTCTGCATTAATCAATGGACAACAAAAAAGCTCAGAGCTTCCTTGATGATCTCGAATTATAATCATGCTTGATCAGATTTGCTCTCAAAAGCATGGCTCGAACATCTCGGTCAAATTCGCTGCCAGTCTGTAGAACGCGGTGAAACGTTGCGTTCCTCTGATCCGCATGCCGAGCATAGAGAATTTTGTTGTGTGAATCAATCCTTGCCTGCAGAAGGACAGCAAATCTGGTCAATAGGGCATCCACCAAGATAAATAGAGGAAGAAAATAACCCCAAATCGGTTTCAGATCTACAGATGATTATAAACCTTAGCAACACCAATTTATATGAAATAAAAACAATAACACTTGAAACCGAACCTGTATTTGGTTGTTGGTGATCAAGGCTTCAAGTTCTTTCACCAGAGCAGTCACACTTGTTTTAAAAGCATTAGCCATCATGTTCAAATCAACAGAAACAAATGGGAGGGTGTACTGGATCAGGGCCTTGTTACGAATCTGACCATATAATGCCTCCACATGGTCATGCAAATGGATATCAAGCAGCAGGTTTGTTTTGAGATTCCCCAAGTATTCCAAACATGACGCATATCGACTAGATCAGAAAAAAACATGAGAACAAAGAAACATTGTCAATATCGCTGACCAAGCAGTTGAGCACAGCCCATCCCATCAAATAGTCAGAAGCAAGCCAAAAGACAATCAGAACATACCCAAGGTTGACGAAGAACAGTCAACAAACAGCAAATGTTGAAGACACTTGCGGGGTGCACCAAGCAAATCATAGAAGAAAAAAATATCTTTCTCCAGCAAAAAAAAATTATAATTTGAATGGGATATTCACATTTGTGACCTTTTATTAGAAAATACTAGCTCCAGATTAAAAGGTTAAACCAAACTCAAGCCAATTCAACACCATGCAGTTCTAGTTTCCATTCATGATGTTGCAACCATTAAACGCACAACAAACCAGCCATAGAATTTTCATTAACCAGAAATCAACCACCAGCATCAAAATGTTAGGAAAAGGTACCTGGAGTAAAAATCCTGAATAAGCTCTCTAACCTCAGGAACTAGCTCCAAAAAGTTGCGGAAGTTGAAATTGTCAATCACCTTGCTCTGTAGATTAGAAAATTTCAGCATAATCTCTGCGCAGAACAGAGTGACTGACAGATAGTAACTCAAATGGCAAGAACAAAAAAAAAAGGAGAAATAGAAGTACCTTCAACTCGGAGCGGTCAAAACTTGCAAGTGCACAAAGGCCACCATAAGTGGCAACATCTTGAGGAGCAATAACTTCATTGTAGGAATTTCCTAATTCTGGACCAACTTCCAGGAACTGCAGAAACAACCACAAAAGATGTTCTAGTAAACTAACACAGCAACTTTGGCCAATCATAGAAATTCAAATCCAAAAATGTTAATTTACTATTGTAACTGCGCATAAATATCACTGGCATTACAGTGAGACTCAACATCCAGCATGACATACAACAATTAGTTCCAAAGCATCCATATAACCACCAGATCAATACATTTTTGTTTCTGACTTTCTTAACAGTCAAAAAATGATGAATGGCCAATGTTCCAAGAGATAGCAATTGAAGGATAAAGAAACTGAAGCTCAAGCAGAAACCAGGACCCTAACTAACCTTTCTAGCAGCAAGCTTGTACTTTTTAGCCTCCAAATGAGCCAGACCAGCTGCACATCGAAGTTTTGAAATAGTAGCAGGATCATGAGCCTCGGGCGTCTGTTCCGCTTTGCTGACGTAGCTTGTAACATGAGCAAATTGACCCATCTCAATGCTGACAAGGATTGCACGCATACACATGTGGACAATGTGCTTGGCCGTGGTGCAATAATCTCGAGTACGCACATAGTTCTTGAAGGCTTCCCCCAGAACACCATGAGCATAGTAGAAATCCCCAAGATCATTGTAACCCATCCTTATACTCTCTTTGATCAGATTAGTCTGCACCAGGTAAAAAGCAAGAACAATCAAAGTGAACACACTCCCAAACTCGATTACTGCAACAGAATTCAAACAAAAAGTCATCGGCATCAATAATTACAAAAAAATGACACCCTAGTTCCTCTCGGCACATGTGTAACGTGATCCAATCGACTGTGTGTGCAGACGAACACAAGACTTTTCCATCGTGTTTTGTGTCACTCACAAACTTCCCAGAAACTTCCCATGAGTTCACCCATCCAATATATTAGGATGTATCATGACACAGTCGTTCAGATCACAGGTATTAAAATACGGCCTATCTGGACCAATGCCTCAACTAAACCAAACACATTTCGAGCTCTGCCGGCTAATTCGCTAACTAAGAGCAAAAGCCCTAACATCAACTACATACCCGATATGCGTTGAGCTCGTTATCGAGCTTCTCCTTGCGCTGCTCGGCCCGTCGGTCAACCAAATCACACCAGGCGGAGTCAGCACCATATGCGGGGCCGAGGCCACCGGCGATCTTCTGGACGACCTCCCGGAAGAGCAAGGTGTTCTCGCCCTTCTTGATCTCGTCATAGGCCATCCTGAGGGCCTCGTGCTCCATCCCGGGGTTCCCGCACCGCTCCGCGATGAACATCAGCCGAGCGACCTTGGTCCGCCCCGAGTACAGCCCCGCGTACGCCTCGATGTCCAACGGCTCTCCGCTAATTATCGGCCTCGACGAGGAAGAAGACTCCTCCGCCCCGTTCGTGTAGATTTCCTCGTCGGCGTCCATTATCTCGTTCCTTTTCCTCCCGGTGGCGGTTAGGGTTAGGGTTAGGGTCTCCTCTCGCTCCTTCTTTGGGTAGTACTGTACTGTGTTTAGAGTTGAATAAGAGAAGGGCTTTTTCCGCCGTCTCCGGCCATATTTAAATATAATTTAACTAAAGGAAAATTATATTCCTCATTAGTTAAAAAAAAAAAGAACCAATATGTTACAAAATGTAATAAACTTTTTTGGTAGAAACAAAATGTACTAAACTTCCCTTTAAGGACTAACCCATTTTTTAATTCCCAAAAATTTATAGGATTTGAGAAATATGTTAATTTAAGTTTTGAGTGATCATTTTACTTCAAGTGAATTATTGGGTCGACCACTTCATTTCACGTGATTATGGGGACTGACGTTGTGTAAATAGTAATACAAGTAAAATATATATTTTTTTAAGGTGAATTTTTTCAATGAAGGATACTTTTTTATTTTGGTAGTATGTATTGATAAAGAATGTGAAAAACTATTCCCAATGTAACATTTGTTATTTTAGGTCCAATGTAAAATCTGTGTTTCAAAAGTAATGATGGAACATAAATTCTTATTCGGATGGTTGTTGATGATGCAAACGATTTCTATTTGTTTTTTTTCAGAATGAGTAATAAATAATTATGATGAATTCAAAGGGACGGAGTTCACGTGGAAGGTTTTGGACACGCCACGTGTCGCTAGAAAAATCAGCGACAGCCTCGTCGAGTCCGAGACTCCGAGTCCTCGCCTGCCTGAAGCTCCAGGTAACAGCCAAGTGTAGATATTCAGGCTCCGTTTGTTTTGTTTGAAAATTTGTTTCGTATCCGAAAAAGTGTTTAATAAGTTGGGAAAACAACCTCGTAAGGAACTGACTTTGGGAAAGATATTTCTACAATATAGCTCATTATGCGTCATGTCTCGTAAGTTCATTATGCGTCAGGATGTTGACTTGCTGTGACTTTATACAATATAGCTCTGTAGTTGCAATGTCGGGGGATATGGCATTGGGTCAGGAATTGTTGTTCTTGTTGTGATTAGGAGCACGTAGGCAATCTTGATGAGGAGAGGGTCAATGCACGTTTCGCAGCGGCCGAGAGTTCTTTTGTTTGATCGTCCGATTGTGCTATTTCGAGCAGCAGTGATGCTGCTTCGGTTGCTACTCGACAGCACGGGCATGTAAATTCAAGCACCCGAGTCATCTTGCCGATTCTATCCGCTGCAGAACTTCAGGGCGTTCTCTGCTAATTGATTCCGATTGCAGATGTAATCTTTATAGCCAGACTGGCTTCTTGGCAGGTTAATGCAGAATGTTATCCAAATGGCATCATTTTCCTTGCAGTATCTATCTCTTTGTTCCTTGTTAAGATCCGGAGGTACAGATTTAGTGTTCAATCGAATGAGACATAGTTTAACAAGGTAAAGAGCACGAATTCAAACGAATGAACACTTTTCATTAGTGAGATCATTTTTCTATCTGCAATTATCAGAGAGAAGGCAGGTTCGAGTCAAAAACAAAAGAAATATATTTTAAACAGAAAGAACAAAAGAAAAGGAAAAATAAATAAACAAGCATATCCTCAGGAGGTGGTTTTAGGTCCATCCTGAGTAGTCTGGTCAGGAGTTTCATCAGCTGTCCAGTACTGTTTAACTGCAAAAAGAATCTTCTCCCTCTCATGAGGTCCCTTCTCATGATCCACAACCCTCCCGTTCCACTGCATTCCATCGATTATATTCTTCGCCTTCAAAATCGTGTCCACGTCGTCCCGGATTATCACAGTTCCTTCCGGCCTCAAGACCCGATCCATCTCCAACAAAATATCTTCCATGTCACATCTGATACAACAAACTTGTTAGTCCTAGTATACTAGAATGGTCAGATGACACAAACAGCTATTCTACTCTTGTCAACATGTTACCTTTCTTGATAGAGGCTGAAAATGGAATCGCCATGGATGAAGTCATATGTTCTTGGATAAGTTGACATTGCTTCACACCTGTAACAAGACATAGCTGTAGCCATCACCAACATGTTCTAAATAATTGAAGGATAAGGACAAAGAACATGCTGAATCTTAGTCAAACCCATAACGTGGGTCACATGGTCCATATCTTATTTAATTATTTTTTCAGTTGGAGAGGTTAGCTGCATACCAATTTTGATACGTTCCAATCAGCCCACGTTCGTAGATGACACCTAATGTGTTGACTTTGGCTTCAACAGGCACAACGTTCATAACCCACACAGGATCGTCAACTAGTGCAGCTGCAAAGCCTCCCAAGTGAGCATTCATGTCGAGCAAGTTCCGGTATCGGCCTCGCTCTGCCAGCTGAGCATCGAAGCTCTTGTAATAAGCCACCCTCCTCTTCCATAGCTCCGTGTCGTCGTTAAATGTTCCGGACGTAATTCCGTCCAAGCTTCCGCTGCTGATTCTTGGCGGAACCGTGGTCAGCCTCTCCGGCCATTTGGCTAATTCCCCACCCGCTACGTCTTTTAGGTTGGTCGCCTCGGGCAAGGGTGTAATGCAAGTCTCCAATTTGGTGTACCTAACAAAAAATGCAAGAAAAGGATAGTGAGAAAGGAACAACAAACTGAATCCAAGAGAATTAGGTGATTAGTTGGCCAACCGCCAAAAAGTGTCTTTAGAAAGAGAGTAAAAGTCATCAAGAATTGTTTCTTTATCATCCAACTGGTTTTGGTATACTGCCACTGCCTTGACAGTTGCTTTTGACAGTTGCTTTTGCTTCTTTAGAAAGAATCCGCTTTTGACAGTTGCTTGTATGCATCAAAAAAGCAAATTCTCCTAACCATGATGACGTATTAGTCGAGCGGCTAATTATGATTAGCCGATTTAAGATATGATTATCATACCATGCCGTGTCAGGGTCATTTGATGGATCACAGAACCCTGGCTTCTTGAACACCTTCCGGTTGACTTTACAGTGAATATGGTTGGTGGGTTTTTGCCAGACAGCAATGTCATCCTTCTGCACCAGCTTCTTCCAGCATATGCTCTTAGCCACTTCCTCGATCCTCTCCTGCTCTGCGTTAAGATCCTCGCGTGTTCTCTGCCAACCTTTCCAATGGTTCTGCCAATTGATCGGTGGCCCCGACAAGATCCAGTACCCGCCAGGACGAAGGACTCTGTCAACTTCGATCAGGTACTGTCCATCTGCTCAATCGACACAACAAAAAATGTCATATAACTAGTTGGACTATTGTGACTTTGACATTTAAGAATGGGGCTATATATGCATACCATATTGACCCCAGGGAATGAGGCAACGAGAACAATGAGCCATGTCGAATGACCTCGACGGGTAAGGCAGCCGGATTGAAGCAATAACTCCGATCAAAGCCGGCACGCCTCGTTCAAGTGCGAATTGCACCTGCGCCTCATGAGTGTCTCTTGGCGCAAATGACACCGTCAGGATGTTCCTAGACAGCAGGTAAGCCCCCCAGCTTGCAACCTGCAAATATCAGGAGCTCCATTGATGTCATAAAACAAATCAGCATTGACCCCTGTCCACCAAGCAATTCAATTAATTTGACAATAAAAAAAATGCTTAATTAATTGTCAGAAAACTATTTGTAACGTGGGAATAGTGGAAAGGTCGGTTATTAATTAATTTGCACGTAACGTACTAATACAATTAACCAAGTTGTTTGGCACCTTTTCCACACTAATTACTACCATTCAAACAAGTTTGGTCTGAAAATTAATTAATTCAGGCCAACCGTCACAGCCGCCCCTAGTGAATTGTGTTCCAGTTCGGAAAACCTAACATCAAATGCACCTTTCAACGTTGACATATTAATCAAAACAGAAAATGATACGGCGTCCGATATTTTATTATGTAATAAAATAATATTCGTTATTTTCCAAAAGATAGATGATGAGTGGGTCTGAAGTCAAGTAGGAGGTTTGTTAGATAATTCACCGGTGCACCTACTAACGGCAGTGGACGATAGAAAAAAGAGAGAAAAAAAAGCCCTTTTTTCAGACGACAGATATTTTTTTTTAATTTAAAGTATTTTCACAATTTCAAAACCTCATGTTGAAGGGCCGTCATCGTTTCTATCATACCATATGTGCGATGGTCGAGAATACTGATATTTGTTTACGAGCGACATCGAAATTGAATAAGAAAACAAAAATTCTCAATAAATTCAGACAACGAAAGTCTTGACTCTACCCACTCCCAGACAAATAGCCCACACCTCAAATTCCCATCGTAAAAGGGACCAAAATAATCTATAATTCCAAGTTGTTACCTAAAACCCTACTAATTCTAACCTAATTCTGATCGAACATTTAAGCCATATTTCGTTCATCCGAGAATTATTTTTATTTTTCGTATTCAAAATCGTATATTATCAAATCCGATTAATAAATAATTCCTGGACGTCCTAACCTTACTCTATACATGCATGCCATTCCACTCCGTCACACGTCACCCTTAAATTATAAAACCAACAGTTTCCTCCCGAGGGAATACAAACGAATACGATAAATTATAAGAAGCCAAATTTAATTAAAGTAATGCACTATGTTAAAATAAAAAAATAATAATAATTAGTTTGGTCCGTTTTGGTCAACGGTTCACTTACCCCGCATCCGGTATCAATGGCGGTCCGTACGGACCCGTCCCTGAGGTTGATCAGCTTCCCGATGTCGTCAATGTAGGCGTCGGCACCTCGGGGGAACATGGTCCCGCCGCCGGGGAACCTGAACCGGTCGCCGTTCTCGAACCGGACCCAATTCTGATTCTTCTTCTCGACGGTCAGCTCCTTGTGCGGCACGTTCGCGTACCACGCCAACGCCCGGCTCTCCGGCCACCGGAACGGGACTCTGTACCCTGCCGGCGCCGGGACGCGGCACCTCATCCTCTCCCTCCCCTCCGGACAGTGGCGCTCCCGGTATATGAGCCGGTCCCGGTCGAACCTGAGCGACCGCTTCGCGTCCTCGCAGGGAGTGTACTCGGACAACTTAGCCGAACACGCCGGGATGTGGACCACACGCGCCGAAGCCGGTGGCGGGTCCGGCGCGTTGTGGTGCGACGAGAAGTCGAGCGTCATGTTATAAACCGATCTGATCGGCTCGTCGATGCACGAAGTCGTACCGGTCAACGCGACGGGGACGCTGCCACGGGAGTCCTGGAAGAGTCCGACGAGGTAAAACGCGGTGCATAGGATGATCGTGAGGAGGATCTTGTATAGGTTGGCCGGCTTCGTCTTGGAGGTGACGTAAGAAAATGGAGGAGGAGCCATTGAGGGAGATTAATTGGTGGGAATTGAGGAAGGAGGAGATGCGTGAGGGATTGGTTTTAAGTAGTGGGAAAGTCGGTGAGGTGCATAGTGGTGGAGTGTGTGTTATTTTGAGAGTCGAGTATTGTCGGATTTTATTTTACGTGTTTGTTTTCGAGAGAGTATATTTTTAAGACGCTCCTTCTTGTGAGTGGTCTTAAAGGCGACAAGGGAAGGAGGGGCGGCTATTCTGAATACGAGGGGAGGGAGGGAGGGAGGGCGTGTGGAGTTATGGAAGAGAGCGCCTCTTCTTCTACTTCTGCTGCTCTGCTGTTTTAAGGTGCTGTCTTAAGAAGTCTGTTACTCTGTTTTATTTTTTGAAATGTTCGAATTTGATATATCTGGTTTAAATTGAAATTTTACAATAAAAATAAAAAAGTTATAAAACTTAATAAACCATTTCCTGTGTGCTAGTAATATTTCATAACCCCAATTTCCAGGGTTTTAAAAAAGCGATCGGACCGCGAATTGACACTTATAACATCCCTTTTTTATAAAAAATGATGACCTTGCGAGTTGTACGAATTCTGGTCGGACCGGATAGTTCGCCCGAAAAATCTAGTAGGACTGGATAGTTCATCCGAAAAATATTTAATAATTTATGATTTTATCTTCGATTCGAGATTACCCGTTTGTATAGATACTTTATTTGGTGATTCTATAAAAATTGATATATTTATATATTATTTTTTAACATATTATGTTATTATTAGTTTATTACATAAATTATTTACCTTTATACATATATATTTCAAAAAAATAGAACAAAATAGAAAAAGAAAAATATAATCTGATCAGTAGTTATATTGTTCTAACCGACAGACCCAAAAATCAGTCCAAATTCTGGGTCGATCACTAGGTCGTTTCTAATAACCTTGCAAATTTCTATAGTATCTTTTATGTTGGATTATGAATTCTTTCGCTTTGGAAAAAAAAATATAGGGGCATAGGTAGATCATCGCTTTTTTCCCTTAAAAAGGAAAATTAGGTAAGTGGTTGTTTCGACAATAAAATTCATTAATTGCTTAGATTAATATTAGAATTCAATAGATACCGTTGCCAACTATTCGATTAATTGCATTCGACTCATTAATTGTTTTCTCGTTGACTCCGCTTTTCATCTCGTGTGGAATGATGCTTTCGATTTATCGTACTGGCGGATTCACGCGTTGTCCCTTTTATTTCCTAACCGGGGTGGAATACAACATTTTAGAAAGAAAAACAACCAAAAAAATTATTTGGGTGCGTGATATTTGCGTGATATTTTAATTTTGGTTTTGATTTTTTCAAAGTATTAGTATTTTATTAATGGGGTTGGATTGGGTATCGAGTATTTTTTTTTCAAATGGTTTGGACTAAAGAACATGTGTAAATTTTTTATATAAAAATCATTAGATCAAAATAAAAAAAAATTATACTAACTAATATCACATAAAGACAATGTTATTAAAAAATTACAAAAATACGTATGCAATTATCTCAATAAAAAAATGTCAGTATCCCGTAAAAAAAATTTCAGAACAATTGACTAAAATTTCAAACCATATAAACTGATTCCTTTATGTACCCAATCTATTTTGTTTATTGATAAGTTTAATCTAATATGTACAAAACATGTTGACTATTGTTTGATAAGTAAAAATTTATTATCCTTAAAAAATCGCCATTCTCTACTACTAATATCAGTAGGCACTAAGTAATTCCTAAAAATGTATCGAACTATCTACGTAAACAAGTCATAATGACTTATGCTTTACGAAACACCGTCGATATAATCACATCAAGTATAATAAACTTATTTATAATTATATACAATAATACTATTTTAATATAATTATATTCGTTGAAATTCATCAATATTTTACTTTAATATTTTAAGATTGAATATTTTTAGGATACGACTAAAAGAACTTGATGTCATGTTCCGTTCGTTGTCCCACTACAACACATTTTTAAAACTCAGAAGTACTTCTTGAAATATGCATGTGGCATGACATAGTGACATACCATCCAAAATGGAATTTCTGTTAATTTAGGATACAACTAGGAATATGGATTAATAGCCCGAAGTGTCGTATTATTTAATAATGTTGTGACATCCCCTCCAAATTTCCTACTTTTAGTTTTTGCATATGGCCAACTGCGCACCAGTGAAGGCGAGCTAGATAGAGGTGGTTGATGGGCGTCCTTTCATGGACAAATATCGTGACCAGTACAATAACAATCCGAAATTGGCCAGATAATAATAGTTAAATAATTAAAATAAAAAATCAAGTACATGTTCGAAAGATTGCTTTAATAGAACGTTGACAAAATCCATCCACAAAAATCTGTTTCGTACACGATAATATTGTACATCCCATACGGAAAAATTATCCACCGAACCAACTATTATTCTGTTTTTTTAATAAATTTTATGTCAACGAACCAACTGATCTTCATTATGATATAGTTTCTGCATGTTCCGACTGTTGTACGCCAGATGGGCGATCATTGATGTGTTTTTTCTTATATTTTTATATCGATGACTTGCTAGTTTTACTGGAATATAAGTTAATTTTACATAGTACCCGAACCGAGAGTCCTTTTCTTTTTGGCTTGATGCGTGTAATTTGAGTTCACTGGATGCATGCTTAGGTGGATCCTATTTCAGAGATACCAAGGGACAGTTAACATAGGAAATTTACGGTCATTCTTTATTTTTTTATAAATAAAAAGAGAGAAAATACACTAAATGTGACTCATCATAACGTTGTGATTGATAAAATTCAAACAATTTAGTATGGTAGCGGATAATCAGTTTACAAAATCAAACGTTGCTGTGTTATCCATTGATAAATGCTGGCGTAGCAATGAATCATCAACATATCAAATTGCGACAAATTTCTATATACCAAGTTTTACACTAATATATTGTTAAGGTTCGAATTAAAAATAATAATAACTGATTTAGTTTTTTAATTCAACGCTGTCAGTATCATTTGAGTTTCAGAGATTCTTGGCCGTAAATGACGGAATTGTGCGGTATATCTGTGCCTAGGACTAATCGTGTAGAGTAGCTAGAGAACCAAATAAGGCTGCGCTTTTCCCAGTTATGGCAATTTCCGAGGTTGGGAATACTGTGCCACTGCTACGTAGTCAGTGCAGTTACAAAAGATCATAAATTCATCCCCGCACTATATTTTTATCCAGAGTCAAATATTTCAAGATAATTTTATTTTATTTTAGAGGACCAATTTCTAATAGTAATTTTTACATACTAAAAGTTCGAAGGTTAGTACCAATTTAACAGCAAACAAATTTGTATCTCCATCATGACTTTTCATTTCCATGCTATAATCGCACTGGTTAGCGCTTTTAAAATTCCTCGTATGAGATTGTAATTGAGGGTTTTGTTAAATTATCTTGTAATAAAACTCAGTAAAATGTGCGGATGGTATTTACACCGTCCACCGTTGCATGTGTTTTACCCGTTCATTTTGGGATTTAGGTTTTTCTTTGCGTCACTCGTTCAAATTTGTTTAAGATTGGACACGTTTTACAATATTAATAGTTTAATGCATAATATGACAAATTTTGTGCCCGTTAATTTTTGTTTGGTTTTTTTTTCCTGTGTAGACCAGTGCATACGTTTGGAATTCCCCGATTTTTAATAAAATCGTTATAATAACAACAGCGAGCACTGTTTAAATGTTGTGAAATTAGCCCACTCGATATTATCGTATTAGATGAACCTTTTTGTTTCGTGGACGAAGAGTCAGCCAATTCCAAGTGACAATGGAAAAAAATTGGTGTATCTTACTGAAGTGTTTGCGTGTATCTGAAGTTATTTTCGAGTCTAGAAACCATATATGCTAGTTTAACCTTTTCGAGTAAGACAGAACCATATATGCTAGTTTAACCTTTTCGATTAAGATGGAGGTACAATTGGAAATTAATTTCACCATAAAATTAGAATTTATAAATAATTTTGATTTCAAAACATTAAAAAAAATAATGTTCAGAGAATTGTCTCTTAAATAAGACTTTCAAGTGAAAAAATTTGTCTTTGATAGTCAATTAGAAAACATATTCCACAAAATTTCTGACGCAACTGTTAGATTGTGGAAAGAAAATTCGGTTGATAATAAAAAAAAAAGCCGGAAATATGCTTTCCTTGATGCATGGTTTTGGATTTTGGACAATTTAAGTAGCTAGATGTGGGATTCCACAAAAAAAAAAAGTTAGCTAGACGTGGGTCCGAATTGGAACTCGTGATATTTTTTAAGGGTCCGAAATGGTGGGTCAGTGATATTTTCGGTATTCAAGTTGTTAAAGTTGGCGAACTATCCCGACTTGTTAACGGTTTGAAAGAACGATTTGACAAATTTTGAAATAAATTTGACAGATTGAGTTCACGATTTCTTTTATTGATTATACTGACCCTCAGAAATGGACAAGTCCTTACATTGGAATCCCACCACTTATTACTTTCAGTTTCAGGTAAACTTGCTTGGCCAAAGAAATGAAGAAAAAGGGACCAAACAATTGCATGTGTTTTGAAAACGAGAACAACTTCCATGTGTCGTGGTTGGTGCGAGTCTTCGCTAGCACTTCATGTTGCGATGGCGCCTAAAATTTCTCACTAAAGTTGTTCTAGTGTTTTATATTTTCTCGAAAATATGGGTACAATTGTATTGACTAATACAAATAGCAAGTCATAATCCGTCTTACTCTGTGTTCAAATTTTAAAACCAATTGAACTATTTTCAACATTCATTAAATAGTCAACAACTCTTATATTCAACAATGTTTATTATTGCTCTTAAATGATATCCATCAATTTAAAAACTGTGACAAATTTCGATTTTATAAACTTGTAAAAAACAAGACTGTGAAAGCATAACAATAGATCCATGATTAATATGCTCTCATACAATATTATAATTTGTTTATCTATCCAAAAAATATAAAAAAATAAATTGATAAATTCATAACAATTTGGTTAATAATGCACTAAGCGTATTTTCATGCCATCTCGTGAATATATTTTTTTCCATGGATAATAGTGTCCGGCGAATATTCCAAAACAGACAGCGCCATACTTGAAGCGGGATAGAGGGATCGTGCTTGATTAAGAGGTAAACCAATTTAGTCGTCGTAGTCCACTACTTGAGCCTCAGAATTCTAAATTTGGTCAAAATTTTGGAGCTTCGAGACCCTGTCTTAGTTTACTAATTCACTCTACGGAGTCCGGGTCAACCCAGTTTCCAATTTTTTGAAAATTGCGAATTTTTTTAATGATGAACTGCCCAATTCCTCGAATGATGCTTGTAGCTGATTCTACCTAGTTAAACCTTAGCATCGAGTTTTAATCATTGCATAAGAGAAATAGAAAGTCCAATTAGTAGTTGTTGATTAGTAGTAGTTGATAATTGGATTGCGACATATCAACACACGATTAATGATTAATTATAACGAATAATTTCAGAATGATGGACTCGTTGTAAAAAATTACATAATTAACATCTTAATTTTTTAATATGGTATTACAGCAGATTTATTCATCACTTTCCACTTATGAAGTTGCAGGACGAATTGCTCGTTATAACCATTGATTTAAAACTCGCATTCTGACTGGTCGTATCTAACACTAATAACAAGTGACAAGTCGTTTTTTTGGAAAACCTTAGACTTTGTTAGAGACTGATCATGAATATTGAGTTATGCTAGGTTGAAAATGATCAGATTATAGTTTTAATATAATTACTTGGTATTTTAACATCGAATATACTTAACTGAGAGAATAAATTTTGTATAATAATCGATCGATCGACTGATCTGTTCAGACCAGAAACGAATGAAATTCAGATCACCTCACAATCAGTTTTTTCTAAACATTGGCTATAAATCTATAACAACAAAAACCTTTGTTTAGTTTAGATTATAATATTTGGGCCCGGGAAGCATTCTGAGTCCGTCGATCAGTACCGAACTCGAGCCCATTGGTATAGTTTGAACTTTGATTACCGAAATAAACAATCCATGTGAATCGTTTACTTACCGAAACAAAATTACTTCATTACCAAACCGATCCTGCAATATCTAACCTATTACAGAATACATGTCTATGTATGTATTTGTGACCCAGCACTCCCTAATAAAAAAGAGATTAAAATCGGACATCTTCTAAATAAAAAAAAAGTCGATGGCGAAGTTGGCATATGATTGTTTTTTATCAATAACTTGGAATATGATTTATTGGATTAAAATATGACTTTGTATTTAATAATGCAAAATGAAAAAAGTTTCAAATCTTCTAGGTGTATTAATGAGAGGGCATTGAAGGGAGTATGATAAGAAATCAATAAGTGCGTTAGGTGGCTGAGCTTGACCGCCGTCTCTACGTGGTTGGTGGCGGCGATTGGCTGCATGGCACCGCTACCACCACCCTTATCATCAAGATTTTTATTGCTCAAAGTTCCTCCTCGATGATGCAATTCATTATTCTACATTTTATTTTACGGTAAGCTAGGGACACATAGTATAATTTAACCAAATTACGTAGATGACTACATGCAGTTCAAAAGTATAAGGATCGTATTGTATATTTCACTAAAACTCATGATCTATGGGTGATTTACCCTTTATTTTTTTTCTCCTCTACCATAATTACTACTCTGATATTTGATTATTTAGTGTGTTGATCAATCCAAATTTGAGCTTGAGTAAGACATTAAATAGATGACAAAATTCAGCTACAAAATACTTAAAGTTCTCAATAATTCAATTTCAAGATTTCTTAAACAAACTATAACAATCTTTTATACATGGGACCTCTTCCACATGATGTGGTACGTGTCTCCGAGTCATGCTAGTTGATGGGTGCCAAAACAAGCGGCGGTATTCATGGGGAACAATCCATTCCACTCATTGATGTCGCTGGATAAATATCAAAATTAAAAAATTAAACGAGAATAATATTCTCATTAAAATATTGTCGAATTCAAGATTTAGTTAAATGATGTTGAGTTTTTGATAAAATAAATGATGTTGAGTTGAAAAAATAATCTTGACACTTATATTTTTTATTCTTAATTAATGGATAAGAGACAAGACAATAATAACAAGAGACAAGAGTCTCAAGTTGTTATTAAAATAACAAGAGTCTCAAATTGGAGGGAAGTCATTAGTTACTCAACTACGGTATTTGAAGACACCATCATCAATCAATCTTTTCCACCCGATTCCCAAATGATTTAGTGTTGTCATTTGGAGCTACCCAACTTCCCAAACAGTGACATCCAAGTGGGGACAACCCAATCACTTCCTACGTGGCAATCTTTATCCGAAACCAGACAGAAACCCCACATGCCACGCGTATGGTCTCCGAGTTTTAGAGAGTTTAATATGTTCTGTACTGGATAAGAATTCCACTTCGTCCACCTCAGATTACCTGAATACTGAGTCAGCAGCACCCAAAAGTGACCAACCATCGGAACAACTGTCCAATTAATTGATCACACTAATTATTAAAGTTGTTCATCTCTAATATAAAAAAATCGACACTAGATTGAAAATTCATATATGTGATTTTTCATATCATGTTTGGTTCAATTTAATTAATTAATTAAGTATAAATTCGAAATCAAATAGTTTTGATATAGAAAAAAAAAATCCAAACATTGAAAAGGTTATACCAACCAACCCCTATACCAACCAACCTTAGATTTTCTCAAAGTTAAGATCTTTTCAACATATAAACCCACCAAATGCTCATCCCAGTCCAAAACCTACACCTTCTTTGATCAAGTCTCCTCCTTTAGAAATCCCACATCCTGGATTTTGACATCCAATAGTCGACCAATACATATTCGAACGAGTCATCGTACAAAATTGTACGACGACTCATTATCGGTTTTATCTAGGTATATCCAAGGTGATTGGTTGGTCCAATATTTTTGGTCAATGGGCAACAACTTTTCCGGTACAAGTTTGTGGGAAGCAGAAGGGGAGGTCCCTTCGAATATACCGAAGCTAGATGACATACCAGAGTGCTGCTTGGCCATGGTCTTGACCCACATGGAGCCACCGGAGATATGCAAGTTGGCTCGGCTGAACCGGGCCTTTCGAAACGCCTCGTCGGCCGATTTTATATGGGAGCTCAAGTTGCCGGCCAATTACAGGTTCTTGTTACAGAAATTAGCAATCGATGACGCCCAGAAGATGGCCGAATTGTGCAAGAAAGATGTTTATGCCAGGCTTTGCAAGCCTAATCCATTTGATGGTGGTAAAAAGGTGTGTTAATTACATCCAACTCCTTCCCTTTAATTGTTATGGATTTATTTTTTCGCTGTTTTATTAACGGACAACGACTAATTTCAGAAGAAAAAAAATATGAGGGGCGGACTCTCCTCGAGACAATTTACCGATTGGACCTTGCTCCATTTGCAAGGTTCAAAAAACTCCAATTAGCCCATGTGATTGTTGTTGTGGTGTTTAGTTAGTGGTCAATGTTGATATAATTTTTTACGCTGGTTAATTTTGGACAGGAATTATGGTTGGATAAAAGAACAGGAGGGGTTTGCTTGTCTATTTCTTCGAAGGCGTTGAGAATCACTGGGATCGACGATAGGAGGCATTGGAATCACATTCCCACCGATGAATCAAGGTCACATACCCAACAGTTAATTATTATTATTATTATTATTATTATTATTATTATTATTATTATTATTATCGAAAGTTAGTAGATCAATCGACAGTAGATATGAAAAATGTGTCAACAAAATCAGCGAAGGGTTGGTCTCCTCGTGATAGTAAAAAGAACGCCTTAACGTTGTCCATAATGCTAGATACGACCCTCCGTTATGAGTATCATAAATCTTATGATACAACGAGGGAGACAACTCCAAATCATCCAGATATACATTATCGGTAATAAATTGTTAGAGCTTAACTATAGGTTTAGATTTTGAGAAGGCACTTGTGGTTTGGTGTCTGGTCGAAGATAATTTATAAGTCGTCAAAACTTTACCAATACTATAAAAGTTAATACTTTGAAAATTGATAATCTAACTAAAGCAATAAAAAGTTTAGATTATGAGTTGAGATCGGTATTAAAATTTAATGATCTTATGAATATAATAACTAATATTTTTCACAAGATTTTAATATTAAATTTTGCTTTCAATTTTTTCATAGAATAATATTTTTAAATCAATATGTATATTTTTTTCTTCATATTTTACAAATTTGAAAAAAATTATGATATAAGTTTGTGCTAGAATTGATTGTTTGATAAAATTTAACATCATCACTAATCTTCTAAATTCTCCTCAAATGATTCTTTTTATCATTAGAAAATTATTTCAATCAACTATTAGATTTGAATAGCTATATAAGAATATTTTCTGAGAAAAAAATCTTTCTACAATATACACAAGATTTTGTATATAGACAAAATATTTTTTTATATTTACATATTTTTGTCCACAAATTTAATAATTTTGAATTTAATATGTTATGATATCATAATCTTTTTTAAAAATATATTTTTGTCGATATCTCTTTATAAAAATTTTGCAAGTTGAGTTCCGAATAGTTTGAGCTGGATATGCCATTCAACGACTTACACTTGTGTGTTTTATGGAAATTTCAGGTTCCAGACAGTTGCGTATCTCCAACAAGCTTGGTGGGTTGAAGTAGACGGCGAACTGGAGTTCAATTTCCCGGCAGGAACATACAGCCTCTTCTTCAGGCTCCACGTCGGCCGGTCCTCGAAGAAGCTAGGCCGTCGGGTCTGCAGCTCCGAGCACGTCCACGGCTGGGACGTGAAACCCGTAAGATTCGAACTCGGAACCTCTGGTGGACAGCACGCGGTGTCCCAGTGCTTTTTAGATAGCCCCGGGAGCTGGGTTAACCACCATGTGGGTGACTTTGTGGTTGATCGTCCCAACGAAGGGACCAAGATCAAGTTTTCGTTGACCCAAATTGATTGTACTCACACCAAAGGTGGACTCTGTGTGGATTCCGTTATTGTGTGCCCTCGTGGTGTGGATTGCCTAATTTCCAAAATGCACAAATTTTTGTAGTAAAACGGAGTGTAGTATTATATCAAGCTTGAGCCTGCATGGAGTTGTTTTTGTTTCCCAATTTTTATTACCCGGGGATTTACATTTTTGTTATATTGTATGATTTTTCTAGATATGATTTGTTAAATTAATTCTGATTTGAGTTTAACATAGTCACATAGAACCAACAAACACTTTTATTGAGGGGCCAACTGTATCTCACATAAAACTTGCACTTCGGTTTTCTAGATTAACTACTAATGGAATGAGTGTCTCCGTTTCTAGTAAGTGCATTTTTTTTTCTCTCTTTTACTTTTTACAATTGTTTGGGGGAAAAGCATGCATAAGGATCTTATTCCTCTTCTTTTTAGGGTTAAAAATTCTTTTTTTGTTTTTTTATAAAAAAATAACGGTCGAATTCTAATCAACTGTATTATGTTGGGAAATTAAATTACAAGGGGACGGTATTGATTGCAAACAATAATACATTCCGAGGGAGGGAGGGCCCACATCTGCGTTATCCCATCGAAAGAGCTATCAACATTTCGTGAGTGGTACCACCAAATCAAAAAAATACAAGTGTTATTAAATATCTAATATAAATTATCATATTTCAAAAAACTTATTGATTAAAATTAATCAACCGAGTAGGTTAATTAATACCGGAACATAAAACATTTTGCTAGGTACTTCCTTTGGACACGGACGTCACTGCGGTGGTACGGAGGACTAAACTTATTACAAACCCAAATGGATAACCGTGTACTTTACGTGTGTTGCCGACATGAAAGCGCTCCTTGCCCGGTGGTATTTTAGACTAATTAAGTCTCTAAGCAATTGATTATCTGGTAATTAGATAGTTGATAATCTTGGTTTTAAATAAATGATATTTAAAACTATTATTTTCTCCTCTGCAAATTTAAAAATTGTTTTATTTCCAGTATTCAAAGAAGAGGACAATAATTTAGCTCTAATTTAATTAGTTAGCTTAGTAGGTATTTTAGATAAAATCAACCAAATAAAAAAAATAATAATATCAATCTCTGGGACAAAAATAGAGCCTATTATCCTGGTCCTCATTTATTACAAAAGGTACAAGTATTAATGAAAAAAAAAATACTAGAAAAAGAAATAAACAAAGAAATACTAAAAAAGAGGCGCAGAAAATAAAAAGGTAAGTACAAATAGGCTTTTTCACCTGTCGACCTTCCGACCGTCTAGATCACTCATCTCGTTTCTCTCTCTAGAAGTCTCGCCGATGGAGCCAGGTAACCACCGGGAATTGGGTAATTGAAATTGTAAATGATTTGTGTTCCTTTTTAATTAACCCTGTTTGGTTAATTTGACTCTTTTAATTTTGATTGGGAACTCACTCTTCACCTTGGTGTCTCTTGAAGTCACTGGTGAGATGAGCTTTTTTTTCTTTTAATGGAATTGGGTAACATCTGTTTAATTTGGTGTTATAATCTCGATGACCCATTTTCTCCTATGACTTGCTTAGTTTGTTGTTTGGCCAAAGTTTCAATCTTTTTCCAATTTGGTGAATTGAGGTGTTTGACTTTATTCATTTTGTGGATGCACTGTGTTTGGTTGCCATTTTCTTGGCAATTGAAGTTTTTTATGCTCATATTTTTTCTACTCCTGTGGAGCAGCTTTGTAGTTGAGGTACTACATGTATGGTGGCCAATCTACTGTGGGACTCGAAGGACTTTGCTTGACTGAAATTGTTTGGTTAGAATTGTGAAGATTCTCTCCATATGGAGAGTATGAATACGGGTGTGGACTTCTTGAATTGGCTTGACCATGACATGTGTGTGAAGATACTTTCGTGTTTGGATGACCCTTCTGATCTTGTCCGTGTTGGCTGCGTCTCTCGCTCTTGGCGCACCTTTGGTAAGTGTTTTCGCTGCCATGCCCACTTTTCTCACTTCATTAAGTTGCTATGTGACTTGTCATGCCTTATGGTTCTCGGTGGAATTAGCGTTTCTAAATGTACCCTTGATCTTGTGTTCACGGTGAGGAATTGAAACACGGCCGGTCTCTTTAGTCGAGGCTGGTTCCTGTTCGTACAAAATTTGAGTTAGCTAGGAGTGCTGCTATGGATTTTACGATGCTTCTCTTAGTCTATTTGGGACGAATAGTTTCCTTTCTGATTATCAAGAGTTTTTTCTCCTTTTTTCCTCGTGTTCCTTTGTCGTAATCACCCTATCTCAACTTGTAATTATCTTACTGAAGAGAGCAATTGTTCTGGTGATCTTGTGACAGTGATTGCAAATGGTCTCTGCAAGCGCCTCTGCTTGAAGCTCTTTCCTCCAACTCGCAAAGTGTATCGCATAGTTGAACTGAGCACCTGTTCAGCTACACCTTCAGAAGTTGGATGCAGCGGATCTGTTGAACAGGGGACTTTGGAGAAGGAGCATCGAGCTTACGCCTTCCTAGCCCGAGGATGTGTGTCATTTCCTCTTGGAGGGTTAATTTCAGATGCATTATGTGCCTCAAGCACCGATAATTATCCGGAGGAAAGTGTCCGCAATACTCTGGACCAAAGGGAAATGGTGGCAAGACGAGCTTCATACTGGTCAAGTACAGGACAACGTGATCCATCTGTGCCCGAGATACTTCTATATAAACTTGTTTCCAGTGTCTCTCTTGTTACAGAAATCAGCATTAAGCCTTTCCAAGGTATGCTCAAGCTTTTGGGCAATTTGTGCTTATTGTAATTTTACTCTTGACTTTTACTAACGTGTTTTGTTTTCCTTGTAGCTTATTTCCAGTGGGGTGCGCCAATTTACTCAGCCAAATCTGTGCGCTTCCGAATTGGTCATCTTAAACTCCAACCTGGCATGTCTATGAATGGGCCTTTCCATAAGCTAGGCGACGAGAATTACGTCTGGAGCTACACTTCTCCCGTTTTCCCAATGGCTCAGGTAGCTCACCTCTTTACCTGTTATAAGATCTCGTATTGACATGTCTGTAGGAAAATGATGCACTTACAAGTCTTAATGCACCATGCTAAACTCCTTGTGGTTCGTTCTCCATGAACAGGAAAATCGTTTACAGAAGTTCAAGCTTCCAGAACCTGTACTTTGCCTTGGTGGATATTTGCAGATTGAGCTGTTGGGTAGAGTTCAGAGACAAGAGATGGATGGCTTATTTTACATATGGTTTGTCTTTTTTCTTACTTTAGATAGGAATGTCTTTTTTGGTGTATTTCAAAGCACGAACAACCACCATGTAAATTGTTTCCTTGGCACGTTGCAGCGTCTGTCATGTTGAGGCGATGGGGCGTCCTTTATCACCTGCATTCGAGGCTGACATTGTCGAACCATCAGGAGAAATTGTGTTGAAAGCCCATAGTTACTCCCAACCAAGCTTGCCTGAAGATCAGCCTCGTCCGGTCCCCAGCGGATACTTCCAGGGGAACGTGAGACATTTGGAGCTGATTGTGAATATGTTACGCGGTGGCGTCGATATGGAAGGTTTCAACTGGGTGAACGAGGCAGACGAGATGGACGACGAGTTTGTGGAGTGACATGATGTTGTCTGTAACTTCCGTATAAATTTTCACAATAAGATTTATCTTTGCTGAGCAAAATAACGTACTTTCGTGTGAATGCGGAGTTAACAATGTGGTCTGTCCAATGGAGTCTGTTTTTTGGTCATACCTAAACGACCTCTTGTAAGCTTCCAAAAAGCCAAGGCACTAATTCAACCAGAGGGCCATCCATCTCTGAGCCATAACTTGTTTTCTCGAAATCAATTGTCATAGGAGGTATATTATAGAGTACACCAACATCGATATATTATTGACAGAGTATTCAAGCATACCATCTAATGGCAACCGTTGAATGTAACCTACAACATGTGGAGTAAATAAAAGGCTTCAGACTGATGAGAATTTGTCACGACAAACGCCATCGCATAAGGTCGTTTACTTAAACGTAGCATCTCCTCCTCCAGAAGAAGCTGGGATTGGCTCAAGCTGTCTTGGCCTTTGGGCGTGGAGGAAGAAGCTGTGCCATACAACAGAGTAGCTTCGTCAGCAACGGAACTTTCGCACCATGGTGGTCAAACACATATTGGTGCAGAAAATATTTCAATTCTAAGCCTAGTACCAAAGCAAGATCTTTTCTCAGAGCGAAGAGGGCATTCATGAGAATAGTCGACGATATTAGGCTTCTTTTGCTCAGAAACAAATCCGTCAATCAACAAATTAAACCTACACACTCTTCTTTACCGAACAAAACCCGTCAAAACTCCAATGAATAGAACCATGACATCCCAAAAGCATGAGGGTAGATACTAAATTAGGCTATACTTATTACTACGGGTTCCTAATCGTCTTCTTGTGGATCTCAATAACTCCTTTGTGAGACAAACATAAGGATATAAAATGCGTATAACTTCAGCGCGTTGCAAGGCAACAATTTCAATGGCATACCTGATAACAAGAGATAAGAGAGGTGATAAATCCAAATGCTCCAGTAACACGAGGAGTGACTTTCTTGGGTGCCAACTGAAGTAATCCAACAGCCACTACAATATCCATGCTTGCTTTTATGAGGGCCAAGGACCTATCGTTAGACTTCTGAAGCTTAGCACGGTATTGCTCATTCTGCAAATAAAAAATGACAACTCCGATTGATGACATATCTTGGTGGAACCAATTGCAGTAAACTTTGAATAACAAAATGGTATACATACTTGGTGCTTGTCACTGTTTTTAAGTTCTTTCTCTAGCTTCTTCAGTGATGCAGAAAGTCTCCCGAGCTCCCCAACCTAATAGATTTACAGGTATGATCTTCAAAGCCATCAACAGTTAACCGGAGACCTTTTCTCTTCCTTTTCTTTCACCAAGGAAGGTAGAAGAATAGCAATAGAATTGGGAAATAAGTATTAGGAAAATTGGCTAGATGGACACAAACCTCAATCAAGGTAGTGCAGACTGAGGAACCCATCCAGCAGAAAAGGGATATCCGGCCAATCATATCAGCACGTTCCTTGTTCTACAGGCAGTGAAGTATGGATTTCATGCTAGGCTCATTTGAAATTCACAATCCAAGAAGTAGAGGATTGTCAAATTTACAAACCTTATAGATGCCGCTTCTACCAAGCCAAACAATTTGATCCAGAAACAAGAAAGTGGACAACAATGCATTTTTGGACTGCAATAAACATTGGATGAAAAATCATAAGGAAGAGGAAGAAGAACAGAAGAAAACAAGTTGAAGTTCTGCTCGGTACGAGTCTATCGGTACCTTCCCCAACAGAACAAGTGGGAGAGGAGTTCCTTGAGGGAGCGGGCTGATAAGACCATGCAGATCGTTGACAAACTGCAAGAGCAAAGGGTTAAAAATGGTTGGTGATCACACACAACATATAGATTTCTCAACTATTACTCATCGAAAGAACAATGAAATGCCCTCTCTTCTTCCAAGGATAACAAGAATAGGATTAGTGTGGCCTGGAGAAATCTTAAGGATTCAGCGCAATGTTCAACTTAACCAAAACGCTGTCACAGAAATCTTTACCCATAAACGGAACAAAAAGCTCAGAAGAAACACACAGAAGAGTGTAGTTTGTCATGTAGATAGTGCAGCAATTCAAGTAAGGTTAAACCCACAATTAAGACCAACCTTGAGGAGGCGGAAAACTTTCCTAGCCAAGCTGGTTTGTTTGTCAACATTTTGTGCAGTACCAGGTTTGCCATCACTGATGAATTTGGAACCATACTGAATTGCCCTGCATATCTTGTCTCTGGCTTCAGCTTTGTTCAGATAGAGAACCAAAAGAGCAAGCTCCGCTCGTGTGACATCCAGTGTACTCATCTTTTACCCTGAAGACACCAGGAAAGTCGGGTTGTCCTTGATTAATGTTCACCACGCCTAAATTTAACGAAATATATCATGGCACTATCAACACATATGGAGCAGTCCAACAGAAATACGGTCATCTCATACGCAAAGGACCTACAGTCACTTTCTTATATCGTTATGATTTTTAACATAGCTTTAGTAGCAGAATCATAACGACGGGCTCGATATGAGCCAGACGTTGCCTTAACACGCAGAGGCCATTTCAAACAAGCTGCCATACTCTTTCCTCACAGAATCAAACGCACAGCTACCGAATTTGGTCGTTTCAAGCAAAAATAACCAAGCTCAACTCACTTTAGTTCACCTCAATTCTTTCCCAAAGCTAACAAATTCGACAAACAAGCGAAACTAACAGAACCCAATCGGCAAAAACATCGCACACAGACCAAAATTCCAGCCTGGGCTCTCTATCTAAACAAAAGGACTAAAAAGAACCAAACTTTTGTTCATGGAAAACAAAAAGAACCAAACTTTGAGACACCCAGTTGGAGAAGACCATGTATTAACCATCATAACACAAAAGTAGAGTAAGAAGAGAGTACCCTTTTCTTCTTACCTTTTTCCAATGGATCAGTTCAGTTGGGAACAAGAAGATGGGTTTTAGAATGGGAAAAACAATTTTATAGATATATATTTAGAGTACCGAAGCGAGTGCCTAACCTTTCTCTGGATTGATTTTGTTTGGCCTCGAAAAACACAATCTTCCAGCGTCAGCAATTTATTTTTGTTTTTCTTTCCTATCCTTTTTTCTTGTTCCGTTATCAATTTGTATTTTGAATCTTTTATTTCCTGGGAGGGAGCTGGTTGTAATAATAATTATAATAAAACGGTGGGAACAAGATAGGTTTATGACAAGGGCTTGTTTGGTCATCTCTTTTCGCGGCAACAAAACAAAAAACAAAATCAAGTCAAAAAAGGCAAGGTATTTTTTTTGGGGCTGAGTTTGAGTAGTTATGAATAATTTCCTAATCTGGGTCTTAAGTTTCCTTTTATTAGTTTCCTAATCACTGCCAACTTGGATTAATCTTTTTATTTGGGAGAAACTAAAATTAATCTTTAATTATCATAATAAACATAAACAAGAATTGTGCTAGTATCAATAACAACTACGAAATAATTGTTTTTTTACCTTCGATAGTGAAAATTTAAGTTTAGACTTTAAAGATATTTTCATGTTTTTTCTAATACAAGTGTTGTTTTTTTTGGTGAAATAAATTGTGGGTAAATTGTTTCCACAATTCCGGGGCGGGTCCAAGGATTACGGTATTTAAACCCCTCCCAATCGCTGTTGTGGGGGATCGATCCGCAGACCTCCCTACCAAGCACAGCCCCATGCTACCACTGAGCCAACCAACGATTGGTTAATACAAGTGTTGTTAATGTTGACATTCATCGGAGAGAGAGAGAGAGAGCGCACTTTCCTTGCATCTCACTTTCGACAGCCTGTTGGGAAGCAAAATGGCTCACATTTGTTTTGTTCGCTTATGGGCTTACGAATAATTCTTGAAAAAAACTTATGGGCTTACGAGTTACGAGGACTTTATGGGCTTTGACAGGACGGTGACTTTGACCCAAAACTGAAGCCCATTAGTCACATATGAACTAACTGCCTTCAAAGTTCAAATAGGTTCCAAAATTTCGTCAGTGTTTGATTTAAATCATTTAATACTGTTTGAATAGCCTGCATTTTTTTTGAGATACTATTCTAATTCTATTCTATTACAACATATGTTTAAGTCAAGGTTTGAACCTTGGACCTCCACCAACTCAACACCTCCCAATACCACTAGGCTACAAGGCCACGGGTTGAATATCCTGCATTTAACTATGCCTTGAATTTGAATATTTGTGCTATAATTATTATTAAGAAAAATTCATAGGACTGCTGTGGACTAAATAAACCCAGGTGATGATGAATCTACAAAAAGTACTCAAGCAAAGGGTCATGATTGTGGCAATTTAATAAGAAACCCCCTCAAAAGTAAATATACAATTAAAAGCTATATAAATAAAGAAGATATACATGAGAAGATTTAACAGATTCATACAAAGTTTATGATATAGACTGTTGTTACTGCTACTGTTTCATAGGGACAATGAAACCAGTAAGTAATTAATTATACAGAACATGAGTTTTGGCTTGGACGGTCTATTTCTTAACACTGAACATGCTCCTCAACCTCCCCCTCTCCAACCGCTCAAGGAGCTTCTTAGAACCTGGAATGTCCATTTCGATAAGCTTCTTGAGGTACCCGATTGCCCCGTACGATACCATCAGCTTCTTGCACTTCTTGCTCGACGAGAGGGATGCGAGACAGGACACTGCGTATTTCTTTGCGGTGTTCTGCGGGTTCGGATCGAGCAGCTGGACCAGATTCGGGACGCTTTTGTCGTCCCTCTTAACTCCTCGGCAATTCTGGGAGACGGTCATCAGGCTCGAGATTGCTTGCGCGGAAACCTCCCTGACGCTGTTCGACTTTGCCTCCAGCAGCTTTATGAGTAGAGGGATGCAACCTGCCTCGCCGACCATTCTTTTCATTTCGACCGTGCTGCAAACCCGGCATATCGCGGATGCAGCAGCTTGCTGAGCTCCCAAGGATCCGGACTTGAGCACGTGGACCAAGCGAGGGAGGAAGCCAAGTGATACCAACATTTCAAGGGACACCGAACCGACCAAGTTCCTCAAAGCCCGGACAGCAGATTCCTGGGGCAGCGGACCATCAAGATACGCTAGTAGGCTCCGAACTCCACCTTCGGAAACAATCAACCTTCTCAACTTGTCGTTGCTCGCAGTAAGATTCTGCAAACATTCTGCAGCATATTCCCTCGCTCCAAGCAGAATTCCGCAATCGAGGAGGTCGATCATGACTTTCACTACCCCTTCCTCGGCTAAACACTGCCTAACTTCCGGAACAGCGGATAAGTTCTTCAAAGTACATGCAGCAGCAGCTTGCGAAATTGAATCACCTGTTTGACAGACTTCAACAAGCGGCCGAACCCCACCTTGGCCAACAATCTCCCTAGAAGTGTCAGCTGACATGGATAATCTCTGGAGAGAAATCGTGGCCTTCTCTTTGCCCACCGCGCTACCCGACTCAACAAGCCTTATAAGTGGAGGCAGAACTCCTTCCGATACAAGCCAACTCTCGCAGCTCCCGGATTCCGCTAGCGAGCAGATAACTGTGACGGTCTTTTCCCGGATGCGAGGAGAAGTTGCAGTCAATAACTGGATTATCGCAGCAATACTACTACGCCCCAAAGCAGACAAAACATTCTTCTCGTCTTCTTTCATTAACTCAACAAGGTTGTCAAGAGCTCTATGCTTTGCATCCAAGTGTCCGATCTGAAGCCGTGCAAGCAATTCCCTTATGTTGCAGTTGATGGCAGCCTCTGGTTCGGTTGATGGACCCGCAGCCATGGATGAAGGCAAAGTAGCCTCCCCTAGAACCCCGGTCTTGATCAAGAGGCCACAGTCTCTCAAATTCAAATCCAATTTCCCCGACAAAGAATCAAGATCACTCTGCATTCTAAGCTTCCCTTCGTAACTCTCGCTGATACATAACTCCGCCATATCAATTGTCTCCTTTAGGGTCTGAGACACTGCCTGCAATTGCTCCTTGCATAAAGCATTCTTCGAGAAGCACGGGTGGCATGACAATTCGGATAAACGTGACGGGATCTGCTCGAGTTTGGAAATGATCATCTTCCATCTAGCAGCAAACCCTTTGACCTCTCTGGCCTTGCCAAGTGCCACAGGAACAAGCTCTTGGGCACGCGATAGCCAGTCTTCCACCAATTGGTATTCTTCCAAAACTTGTTTTCCTTTATCTTCAACCATGATGCTTTTATTACTACTGGTAAGAGAACAAGTTTGGTTAGGAGAGCTTCAACAACTGAATCGGACAGGAAACCAAACAGACCATAAAGTGATGACCAAGAAGAGAAGAAACACCAAAGAAGCTACATGCCATATAGAAAAATAGTGGAGCAGTTGCAATCATAAGGCATTTAATATAATGAAATGTCTGCTGGCTGTGAAATAAATAATATGGAGATTAGAAGCTATAAACAAAACAGGCCAACGTCAAAAGCTTCGAGAATCTTGCATGGTCACATAAAAAAAAGGTGTATATCATTAAAAGTGGGGAGTTGGCAGTCACCATTTAAATTAATCGGCTAGAAAATTATTTCAGTTTAATTAAGAAGTCGCAAACTCGAATTCCAATTTTAAATATTTCTTTGAAGAACATCAACATCTTTCAAAAATCCTAACTTGAAAGTAAGGACCCGACCGACAATATCAAAGTCCCTGAAGATGCCTCCCTCCACAGGTCAATTCCATACAGAAACCTTCATTTATTTATTTTTCTTTTTCCATGAGAATCATTAAATGCCAGCCGTAGTTAGCCATAAACTAATACATCACCACAAAGTTAACCGTATATTATGGATCACACACGAACCCACCAAGCTTTCTTTTCAATGCATAAGATAATGCCGTCCAATTTAAGACTCTTCGGCAGATCAAAATGACAAAAACCACCCTTCAACTGAGTCACCTTGAGCTGCACTCCACACATGAGAGACTTGAGAGTGCCCCTTTTCTGGTACTTAAGGGCATAAATGGGAATCGGAGAGAATAAAAGACACCAAAATTAAGCTTTTTGGACCGTGAAACATGTTAAGTATGTTATTTTGCTGTATTACCAATTTTGCCCCTGCTGATAGAGCTGTCTCATGGAAGAAAGAGAAAAATCAAGACTTTACTTTGAAGAGAAGATAGGACTTAGGAGTCTCTGTCTCCAAGTTGTATACGGTACAAATGGAGTATACTTTAAAAATATTTGAAGAGAGCAACAACCAATAAATCAACCAGCCAAACCCCACAGAGTATCATTTCAAATATCCAATCCATAGAAGAAAAATAAATAAAAAATCATATATTATAAACATAATGGCACCTCTATTTGCTTTGACTTTCCCTTATTTCTTCAATGGCCTGCAGCCCACCAGATAGCGCCTCCCTACTCCACTGCAGTCACTCAAATTCCTGCAATTTTCAAAGAAACAAAACAATATAATTATTAGACCAAATAAGCGAAAATTTGAATTCCCACATTATTTATGATAAAGACAGCAAATTTTGCTCCAAGAACCAAACTTTAAGCAACAAGAAAGCCTATCACCTTGTCTTGATCTCCCAGAAAGCAACAAACACCCTTTAGTTTTTTTCAAGTCGCCACCTTTAAGATTCAGGAAGCCAAAAAGAGCTCTTAAGTCACTTCTCTATTGGAAGCAACCCTTTAAAGAGCAGCTTCACCTATAAAGGTTTCTTCTTTTGCTTCCTCCCAATTTGGAGGTACCCAGAAGAAGCTTGAAACGAACTGGAATGGTCAGAATCACTAAGATAAGGCCAAAGGAGTCGAAACCAGAGTTTTGAAAAGTGCCAGCCACCTAACAATGTCTTAGCTATCACATTCAAATCTCAAAATCCAATCTTTATCTCTCTAACTATAGAAAAACGCATTCTTTTCTCCCTCCTCTTTTATATATAACTCAGGAAAGTGTTTCGGTTAAAGGAAAGAGAACAAAAAATATATTGTTTGCTATATAATATAATATATTTGTCTATTAAGCTGATTAATCTATACCAAATTGGTGAGAATTATAAAATTTATTATAATTTTTATAACAAATATTTGACATTCTACTTATTCAGAAATTTGAATTTGAATCTTAAATTTAGAACTGCAATGGAAGATCGATTTAAGTACGTGTTCGTAAAATTCTATTACTTATTGATAAGCTAGCAGCTTTTTGTTTTTTTTTTTTAATCAGGGTAAGCAGCTTTTTTTTCTAGAGAGATGAGGTTTTTTAGTCTTAGGACAAGGAAGGGAAAAGCTTTAGATGTCGATCATGATTGGGAAACGGACGGCTATGATTGTGGTTAGGACAGAGCACATGACCGTTGTGATTGGAATTGCCATTTTTTTCCAATTAAAAAATAGGATTGCCGAGACGACGACGTGGCGAGAGGTCACACGTGTGAACTGGGGACGGCGGGGAGGTTATTGTCTGGTGGTTATTGGGTGAGGCACGTGTGAGGTTGTACTGAAAATGGAGTTGCATAGCGGACACGGCTTGTTCATATCATATTACCGACGTAGAAAAATGGTAACTCGGGTTCTTTGTCCCTGCTTAATTAATTACCGAATTATTATCCTCATATATCATTATATTATAGTTTTATGTTTGATATGATAATTTTATTATTATTAATGATTTGATTTTGTGTTAAACTGTCAATTTTCACACAAAACCATTATGATCTTAACAAAACCATTCAGATGTGACTTCTTTTCCAACTCTAATTATATCCTATTTTGTGGGAAAACATAATCACTTAATTGAGTAGTTTGATTTTCTCGGTCATTTATTGACCCTCTGAGATATCGTCGGGTATAGTTATGATGGTAAATTAATGTATAGCCAAAGTATCAACTTCTTGATTTTGACATGCTAACTAATGTTTCTATGATACGACAAACCAACTAATATTATATCATTTACACTGTAAACAAATACTTAATTGTATATAGATTTGACCTTCACACTGTTCAACAGATTACGAGACCAATTTGTTGTGGTATCATGTAAAACTCTTTATCATCCTCGAAAGGTAGCCTACAAAATTCTGTTCCGTAATAATTAACAGCTCGTCCCGGGGGAAAATAAAAAATTGACACTCCGTTAAAGCGACCAGAAAGAAGATCCCTGATTACGAATCAGTTTTTTATTTTCACTTTTCAGAAAAAGGTCACCATTAAAAAGGTAGAATCAACAAATTACAATAATTTGCATCTATCTGATCATCAGGGTCAATGGAACAAGGTGAAATAATGAAATGCCATATAATCGAAACCGGGTGGAAAAGGTGGTGACAATTGATTAACCAATGAAAATTTTCCGGGATCTTGCATGTACCAAATGATAAATAAAAGTACTTATACCAAGAGCAAATTTCAAAAATTGAAAATATGTTATACTAGAATTTGGTATAACAATGCTAACAATTTTTTGATGTACTCTTAGTCTTTCCTGGTACGATCGATACGTACTATTTAACAATATTAACAAATAATTGTATTGAACACGAAATTGTAAGGAAGCGACAGTCGATAAAAGTTGCTTCTGGAAAATGGAAGCATGGAAAAGAAGAAGAAGTCGAAAGCGAGGCAACCAAGACGCGTGGGTGGGCCTTTGTTTTTGTTTTGGAGCTTAACGTGACGCTGTACT
Organism: Hypericum perforatum; assembly: GCA_012979155.1. Classification (NCBI taxonomy): domain Eukaryota; kingdom Viridiplantae; phylum Streptophyta; class Magnoliopsida; order Malpighiales; family Hypericaceae; genus Hypericum; species Hypericum perforatum. Next base: position 116,396 of record SOPF01028364.1, on the reverse strand, counting down.
CCGCCGGCTTTTAGTTATACAATTAATAAAGGTCTTTTGCTACTTTTTTTTTTTTGGGTTTTGCAAGCTTTCGGGGACCTCCCAAGTCTGATTCCAATTTTGGGCTTTTTCTCGATATCTTTCGTCCTTTGCTTTATTTTGAAATTGGATGAAGTCTCTTCTCACCACCAGCCCCACTTTTATTCAGGTTTTTACCATGTTCTTCGGTCTCCATGTTATCGATTAATTAATTGGTTTGACTAATTTGATTGTCAGAATAACAATTTATAATTTCAAAATTGTTAACGAGTGACTGCAGCATAATTTAACTTCAATTTTGGAAAAACTTTCTTTGAAGTGTAATTTTTGAACTTCAATTTCAAAATTGTAAACCAACCCATGAATATTGATTTTGTTTTTTGAAGTGTAATGTTCTTTGGCAGGTCGTAGGAGTCCGTAGCCATAAGTGCTTCAGGTGGCTAACTAATTAATATCAAACTCCCTGGATGTCTGTCGCCTTCTCTTGTATAATTGCATTAGATCCAACACTTTTTTAAGAAAAAAGGTTGATTGTTAATCATGAAAATACAGATATTTGAACCTTAGATTTTTTTAAAATATTTGCAATGTGTTCAATCGTTAGATACCTTCCTACCCTCCTAAATATTTTCTTATGTAAAGCTTTTGATGTATGTTTGTCGATATGTATATTTGAATACAGACGAACTCCATAGAGTAGTAATTCTCTTAACGATGTTTACTGGTTTCCAAGTAACACATTGGATTCTAAAGCAATGGCATAATCCTACGGTATAGACTATGGTCTAGACTACGAACTTCCTCCTTTTACATGTTTTATTGAATTACGTGGCTACAACCTCAATTGTGATTTTTTAAAAGCCCGCGATTCTACTTCCTTCGATACACGGGAAAAGAAAGTGAATCAGACGTAAAATATCCAAAATATATATTTTGGATAAACAAATGGAGTTTTTTAATCTAATATTTCGTTTCCTAGGTGAGGAAAAAAGTGCTCGTTTGCTGCATGGAAAAACTTTCAAATTACATAGTCGGTGAAATGCTGATAGGGCATCATGCGTGGAATCTTATTATCTCGTTTAGGTGCGTTATTGTCTTGGGTCCCTGCCGGTTTCTAAGCCTAAATTTTTAAGAAAAGTGTGTCTGAAACTAATTTGCCCTCGAGTAACATCCGAACATAAAAACGATTAAGTTCATTAATGAATCTTTAAACATTTGTGTTCCTAACATTATAATTTAAAACATTTCGTTAATAGAATTGTCAGTGAACAGTTTGCTGGACGATATTTTATCTGAACTATTAGTAGTAAATTTCAGACGATATTTAGAGGGAAAAATTCCAGTAACTTAACATTTTTTATTATTACAGCACAAAATCTGGACCCCTGATAAAAAGTCCAATGAGAAAGTTGAACGGGATTTCTAGCGTTAGTTCTGTACATGGTTCAAAAGATGCGCGGTAAAGATCAGTAGTGTGGCCCGAAATGAGGCCAAATGTTCGACATTGATTTATATAGATAGGCCCATCTCCGCTCTAACTAGTTGGTTCAAGCGGTATACCTAAGAGTAGACCAACAAAGACATATCGAATATATAATAAGGACATTCCCATTCAAAAAGAAGTACACCATGACAACATAATGGTCTTTATCAAGAGGGAATTTAAACCCTATTGTTTTTAGAAGAATTTTCAATTCCGCAGCCTGTCACGATCTCACAACTCGACCTTTGGTTACACGAAATAGGAATGAACTTGTGTAAGCATCCTCAATGAATGTTTGTTTTGGTCGGAAGAATCCTACAATTTTGGCTTACTACGGATGAGTCAGGAGTACTTTTCGGATCATGTCTTGTACTAATTAATTATTCAAAGATCGAAATTGCCAAAAATATTTTTTTATTTTGTAACGTACGTTATTTAGATAGTTTTTTTTTATCATTTTAAAAAATTGTGACGTGTCTTCACACGAGAGAAGTGTATGTAGACTTGTGCAAGTTGACATTACTTTTTGTTGGTAGTAAAACTCTGACCTATAAAAAAGTTGCAAATTGCCTTTCTTCCACCTAATATATACTCAAACTAGAGACCCCATAGAAGAAAGGACATTGCGATCCTTATTGGAAATAAAAATTGTCATTTAAAACCATATTGTTTTGCTGTACAATTGTTTATATAAAAAATCCTCAAATCTAGAAGAGTCTTACAAAAGCTTTCTCTACAAAAACATTTAAACTTGACGCTGATTTCTTGTCTTCATGGTGGTCTCAGTTATGAAATGGAGAGCCACAAAAGGACGTTGGCGTACATGGAGACCCACTGAAAGTAGGAGGAACCACAACCGAAGAGGACACCTTAAACCTCTTGCTCCTTGAACCCTCATCACCATCAAAACAAGAATTAGTACTGTGATCATTATAACTATGATGAGGATGATCTGGGATTTCGATCCACCCCAACATCTGATCCACAAACCCTTGATCAATATCCGAGCCATCCGAGTCGAGCTCGGGTTGCCTGAACCCGAGCCACTCGTTGCTGCATTCCGAAGCGCTCGAACTCTCCCAAGAAAAACACGCGCTGTTATTGTTGTTTCTGTTAGGCACGATGATGCTCGGTTGTACCACCTTCTCCATCTTCTTCATGTCCATGAAGGAAGAGCTAGGGTTTGCGGTGGAGTAGTGGCTCCTGAAGTGGTCACTAACCCTATTCTTAGACGAAGACTTGCTCTCGCTCGTCCTGGCCATGATGCTTTGCAAGTTCTTGCTCATCTTCGTCTTCAACGACGAGAAGCTAAGGCTGTTGTTGTTGTGGTCGTAAGAAGAAGAGTTGTTCGGTTTCGTCGACGGATTTGGAGATTCCGATGATGCGAAGTTGGTCCTTGCGTTCTTTCCACGCAAAGCGCGAGCCGCCTCGTCGTAAACCCTAGCTGCTTCTTCGGGTGTATCGTATGTCCCAAGCCATAGCCTCACCCTTGGGGACGAGTCCTTTATCTCCGCCACCCATCTTCCTGACGGCCTCTGCCTCACTCCGACGAATCGACGGGCGGGTGTTGATGCCACCTTCGCGCCTTGAGACAACGTCGTTTTGCTGGTGGGGGTGGTAGTAGTGATAGGGTTCTTTAGGATGCCCGGTCCTTCCATTTTTTGGATAAGGTTTAGGACTTTTATAGAAGTAGAAATGGTTTAGACCTAACTATAGCAAGTTGGGTTTTTAGGTAGAGATGTTTTATATTGGTATGTAGAGAAGATATACATAATAATTCTATTACAAAATGACTCAATTACTATTTTGGTAAGAGGTAGCTAGGTTGTTCCCCTTCTCTATCATTCATTTGTCTCTTTCTATGCTACATATTTTAACTTCAATAGACGTTAAGATAATCTGTCTTTCTAAATAATTTTCCATTAATCTACGTCATGGAATATTCTTCGGTACATAATACGTTTGATTAGCGGCTTGAGTTATCTCAACCCATTTGAGCTTGACTATCTACAGACTAATCCATCTAAATTGTAATAATCTTGCTCTCACCCGGAAGACAATCACAAGAAAGATACAAACGATACGAATTACTAAATGTTACTAAATTCACCAAACGCTCAACATCAAAGTCGTAGATCTAGGTCTTACGGATCCTCTCGTTTTGGAATCGCTCGATTCGGAGTACGTATGCAAAAATTATGATTTTTCTACCAAAAGTCGACAAACTAAGCTTATCAATCCTAACACGTCACCTCTCCACCACCGCCCTCTCCTTCTCCCGATCGCCTCCCATATCCCACTCTCTTCTTCTTCTTCCCCTCGTCTCTTATGAGGCGAGGTGTTACGACCCTCGCTAAATTTGTATTTATCGTGACTACTTGGTCCGACCTTTGGTTATTTTGTTTCGATTGGTGTTCGAATCATTGTATTGAATTCGTCGACTTTTGGGGGAATATGTGTAACTTTTTCGTGTGAACTCCGATTTAGATGATTTTAAGTCGGGTAGGTTCGCAACACATTCGTCTACGACTTTTGTATTGTGAGTTTTGTGATTTGAGCCTTGCGATTTTGAGTTTCCATGTGATTTCGGTTGGTATTAGGATTGATAGGCTTAGTTTGTCGACTTTCGGTAGAAATATCATAATTTTCGCATACGTACTCCGAATCGAGCGATTCCAAAACAAGAGGATCCGTAAGACCTAGATCTACGACTTTGATATTGAGCGTTTGGTAAAATTCGGAAGTGAGTGAGGGGTATTTCCGGAATTCCATAGGTTTGGGACGAATTTAGGATATAATAAATATAATTGAAAAAAAATTTAGGATTTGGGACTAAAATGTCAAAAAAAGGGATGAAAATTTTTTTTTCCATAGGTTCGGAACGAATTTAGGTTCGGAGGACTAAAAGTGATACTCTGAAGCTAACGTTAGGACTTTTTTAGTCGTTTTTGAAGTACATGATCATATGTCAAAAAATGCGAAACCACAGGTACTAAAATTGTACTTTTCCCAAAATTATTTTGAATAGAACTAATGACGGTTAGTATTACAATTTTAAGTTTAAAATGTATTTAATGGAGAGAGAAATTAGATAATTAATGAGAGAGATAAATTAGGTGAGTGGTTATGGTTTTAAATCCTAATTAGGTGGGTGGGTGGTTACAGACATTTAAGACATTTAATAGAGAGAAAAAATAACCAAATTAGTAGATTAATAGTTTGACTAAATTACCCTTTGTCCCTAAATAGGGATGTCCCTATGGTATCAACTCCCCGCTCCTAATATATCATGTTAATTTTGATAGACTCATAAGTCATGATTAACGTCCATATCGCCATTAGTTACACGAGGCCCACTTAATTTGGTTTATCCTGCTTTAACTATCTGCTTTGTGAGATTGGATTGGGTGCCAAGGATTAAAACTCTCCCTATATAGGGACTACGATTTGAGCCATTAAATCGGAATATATTCTTAAATATTCTGATCTAATGGTTATTAATTACCAAAGGCATTTAAGACTTTTGCTCAAAAACTAATAAATCTTAATAATTAATGTTTTCTACTTTTTAGGTAGTAGTTCCTACTTTTTAAGTAATGATTGCTACTTTTTAGGGATTTTTAAATTTTGAACCAGCAATTAATTAGCAAAAGAAGATTTGAAAAAAAACTGTTCACATTCCCCCGGCCTCGTCGGTCTCGTGAAACCAGCAATGCAACCAAAAAAACCAGTAATTCAATCCCTTAAACCAGCAATGCAACCCCTCAAATCAGCATTGGAACCAATGAAACCAGCAATACAACCAACAAACTAGCAATGCAACCAACTGAACCAGCAATGCAACCAAATAAACTACCAATGCAACAAAACAAACGAGTAATACAACTGAACAAACCATTAATGCAACCAAAAAAACCAGTAATTCAATCCCTTAAACTAGCAATGCAACCCCTCAAACCAGCATTAGAACCAATGAAACTAGCAATACAACCAAACAAACCAACAATGCAACCAACAGAACAAGCAATGCAACCAAATAACCATCAATGCAACAAAGCAAACCAGTAATACAATTGAACAAATCATTAATGCAACAAAAAAACCAGTAATTCAATCCCTTAAACCAGCAATGCAACCCCTCAAAACAGTATTGGAACCAATAAAACCAGCAATACAACCAAACAAACTAGTAATGCAACCAACTGAACCAGTAACACAACCAAATAAACCAGTAATGCAACCACCTGAACCAGCAATGCAACCAAATAAACCACCAATGCAACAAAACAAACCAGTAATGCAACTGAAGGTGTTGTTGGAAGATGAAAAGTCAGAAAAGTAGAAGAAACGTAGAAGGAGAGAGAAAAAGTGATTGAGTAATGGATAATTTACACATTTAGCCTCCTCCCTATGTAGGGAGGATATCAATCCTTGGCAGGGTATCCACTCCCCTGCTTTGTTGCTTATAATTTTGATCCACAATCATTAAATATCTGACAAGTAATTTATTGTGAACTATCGTTCATTAATCAGATATCAACTCGTTCTTTAAATTACAAAGAAACTAATAACTTACATTTCGAGAAATGACTTCAAAGAAATTACTTTGAAGTAAAGCTAAAAAAGCGAATCAACAATTACTTGGATTAAGTGATAAGAGCCTCATCCCAATTTAACTAAGTTCTCGAGTTCGAGTCTTGAAAACGCAGCAATGTTCAAATTCTTGTTAGGAGAATTTTGTCACATCTAAAGATCCTACCCGACTCAATTCCGAGTAGTCGCCCAAAAAAAACTAAAAAGGGTGAAGAAGCCAAATAGCTCGCGAAATCTTTTTAAAACGCCGGCGGCTGAGAGATCGATTGATCAGTTCTAGCCTAAACAATTGGCAATGACGTGGAGATTGGAATTATTTGAGGGCCCCACCTCAATCCAAAGCCCCTGTCGTTTTTGCTAGAGCTCTCTCCGGGTCGAAAATTTGGAGATTTAATTACGTCAACTTGATATTTGGTTAATTAATAATTATTTGGCCACGATGACCTTTTTTTTGTATAAAAAAACATGATTGAATATGAAATACCCCACATAGAGAGGTTTGGTAATCATCTTTTTGGAATTAAATATATAAATTTCAATAATTTATTATGATAGATTAATCACCTCTTCATTATTGTCCTCCCACACTTTCATTACCGCATTTCAAGTTGCTAAAGTTGTGCGTTTGGCCAAGAAATACCCCACATAGAGAGGTTTGGTAACTTTTATTACTGTGTCACGTATCGTGCAATTATAAATAAATTATAATCTTGACGACGTTATGCGATAATTCACTGATTTTTTTAAAAAAATTTGAAACTATGAAAAATATATAGGCACTCATTTGGACCCCTAGAACACCTCCCTATTAGGAGAGTGCTTACCAACGTGGCTTTATTAAATGGAATAAGCATAAATTTAGGAGGAGATGTATATAATAATCCATGGCTCTTGGATTAGGACCGCAGTAACCTAGCAAAAACTTGGGTACTTGCCTATTTGGGCTCAAGATTTCGAAAATGCCATTCCTCTTGGCGTGGGAATGAAATTGTTTTTTTAGATCATATTCTAAATTCTATTCTATTACATCAGAAATGCTCATGCCAGGAGTCGAACCCTAAACTTTACCCTACATGAGTAGGAACAATGTCACTGGACCAAATGGTCACTCGGCGCGTGGGAATAAAATTGTTGTCACTTAGTCAATGGATTTTTGCACTACCCATCCTTGTAATGAATTCATCACTTCAAATTTTAAAAGCCATGGTTCTAATCCAGTGCTATGTATCCAGTGTAGAATTTCACGATGCTAATCTAAATTATCTGAATTTTTTTTTTGAGTTTCTATTCTAGTTCCTATACTAATACCTATTCTATTACAACATCCAAATAAAGCCAATTTAAAATATATCAAACTTTGAACGAATTGCATCATATTTCAATTGTTTCAAAATAAGTTGTTCGTATGTGATAATAGAGTTATGTGTGGGTCCGATGTTAGACTTACTATATCCAATCTATATTTTTACGATACAAACATTTGAAGTCTAATTCTTTAGCCACGTACGCATTTAAGAAAAATATGTTTGCTTGTACGATAGAAGTTGTTATATACGACAGCAGCTCGATATGAAAATGTGTTGTTTCCATAAATTAGTTTTCAGTAGCGAGAATTTAATTCGGCCTCCACATATCGACAATTCAACAGTGTTCCTGTATGTTACAGATTTTGTTGGAAGTGAGTACGACGACCATTTACAGATTCTGTTCTTGATAGCTACATAATTTAATTCTCTTTATCTTATTTCTTTCTCCAGAAATCTTTTACCTTCCCTAATGAAGGCCGAAACATTTAGCTATGGCTTAGAACACCACAAAAAAGACCGAGTTCGGCGTCGGACTTGGAACATAATTGTCCACTAGCAGAGTACAAACGAATCGATTAGAAACCGGTGACTGTTGGAAACTAGTTTTGAGTGACCAAAACTTTTTATTGCCATTTTAAGGAACTTTTAATTTTATTGTACTCTTTAAAACTTTCAAATATAAGGTAGTAAAGTGAGATATGAGCGATCATCAAGAGAAAAAAATGTGTGACAATCTGGGACTCAATTTACAAATGAGTGATCATCAACAGAAAAAAAGAAACTAAATCAATTGAGTGAACATGAGTGTCATTTACCCATATCACATAGTAACAACAAGTCAACCATCAATTTTTTGTTTTTTTTACTGAAAACAGATTAGGTTCTTTTTTATCTAATGGTAAAAACTATGCTGATACTAATATCTAGATCCTGATAATTTGCAGGAGACATTGAAATGGATAGATTCTTGTAACAGCAAGCATCAGACAGACTAGACCGTGTTTTTTCAAAAAAAAGACAGACAGACTAGACTGCTACTAAAGTAGCTTAACCGAAGACAAGGAGACAAAACATTGAAGACCACAAACAACGGGGTCAACGAGCAGGAAGAGGTGTAAAGAATGTGTTAAACCAATTGCAACAAACTTAGAAATGTCAACTCTCTAAACTAGCACATCTGTAGCATCTGCGTTCTCTGTGCATCCGACCGATGGTTCGGATCTGATGTAACCAAGTTTTCCTCTGTTTTTTTTACCTGACCGCACTTCTCTGTCACAGTGAATAACTCGGGTCTGGAAGGACTAAACAAGCTTTATGTACAAAAGAAAAATCTTAAATTGTATGTACCTGGTGTAAAAATGAATTGAGATCAGAAACCAAAGATATACACTAATTCCTTGAGTTGAAAAACCTCGTGTAGAGTTCATAGCTGAGATGTCTGCTGTTGAATGGAAGTGATTTCCGGATTTCCTGGATTCACCTCACTGTGAGTTTGGTCTCTGACAGTATCTTCTGAACGGCGATGGTCAGGGATTAGCCATTGTCGGGAATATTCTGTTGATGTTTCGGGACTGTCAAGAGCTTGTACCATACTGATAGTTGCCTGCCTCAGATGCCTTGGTTCAAGAGATTCTTGTATTGGGAACCGGCAGACTGGACAAGTCGATTGCTTTCTCAGCCATATATCGATGCAAGTTAAGTGAAAATTGTGTCCACATTTGGGCATGATTCGGAGCACTTCCTTCTCTTGGTATTCGCCCAAACAGATTGAGCATCTGTCCAAACGACAAATATTCAGTCTTAACTATAATTCGTAAGCGATGCAAATGTTACAAGAATAGGCATCTAACATCAAGGAACAAACCAGCCACTCGATGGAATATGAAATATTGATTCACCAGGAGATAAAGCAAAGAAAGGAAGGGAAAAAAAGAGGTATAGGATAAGAGGCGTAGTCATGTTGACTTCTAATAGAAGAATAACACTTCCCTCCGATTGTCCCAAGAAGCCATGTTTGGCTGCCAGGGATCAATGCTAAAGAAGGAGATTGGAATTTGACTTTCAAAGTAGAAGTCCGTCTTCTGCTGGGCTTTATTTGTCACCACCAGCAGGAACTGAAGTGGACGTCTGCTCTATGTAGGAGTATGTTTCTGTATGGTTGACAGGGTTTCTAAAAGTGCGAGTTGGAAGGTCAAATTTAGGCATCCAATGCCAAACTCTCTCTTGGAGGACAATTGAGACTGATAGATTAGGACCACTTCCTTTTTTAGCATTAATCTCTAATGCCATAATCCTAAACCCATTTTCTAACCTGAGGTTGCCAACCCAAGCAACAGACTTGCCATTACCAGTGAACACTCTTTAACAGTATAAGGGAGGGGCGGGCACTGAGCTTGGAGCAACCACGGTTCAAATCTTGGCCGTGACGGAATTCTACTTACAAAAAAAGAGAGTTGCCATTAACATTATTCACCCCAACCAACACACTTCTGAAATGCTACTGCATTCTACTCTATTGATGACAAAAAGGCCAGCATCCGATACACAAAAGTAAACTATTAGATGCAATCGAGTAAGATACAATTAGAGTTGACAGAACTCACTGTGCATCTTCAACGGAACTGAACGCCTCATGGCTGAATTTCATAGTGGGGATTGCAGCAACAAGTACCGGTTCCAAGCCACTAGACCGATGTTCTACCTGCAAAACATATAACAAAGTATACAAATCAAAACCAAGATCAACCCTTCAGCGCAATCAACAATTCCAGCAAATTAACGGCTTCTTAGCCAACCCTGGAATAGTCTACTTGCCAATGCCCTGATTTCCTCATATAGCAAATGAGGTACTCCTTGCCTACCTCTACCAATTGAAGCAATGTCAAGCTCCATCAGTCAAACACATCTAAGTCAAATCAATTTCAGCTCAATTTTCACCCAGATAAACAGCCACCAGCTAGCCTACAGCTAGATAATACTCTATATAGTAAAAAAGACACACCTAAATCGAAAAAAATCCGAGTGAAGAGAGACGAAAATCAACGAACCGGCAATTCAAGGTCAATCCCGGACTCAATCTCGAACATCTGCCTAGACTCCGCGCCACGAAGCCTCCAGCAAATGATTCTAGTGCAAACAAAAATGATAAAAGTGACACTCATCCCAAACCCAATAATAGTAGTAATCAAGTTCATTCCCGAACCCAACATCCTCCTCCCTCCCACTCCCCAATTCCCCCAAAAAAAAAACAGAGAAGGCGACGACTTTAAGTTTCTACTAGCTCAAAGATGAAGACTTTGGATAATTTACGAGGACCCAGGTCAAGAATTCTCGAGAAAATGTCAAGTCTTGAACTGGGTCAAACATGGGAAAACGAAAAACAGCTGAACCATGAAAGGGGGAGAACTCCAAATTGGTGGACCCGGGAGAGAGGTTAATTGGAATCCGGAAATCGCTTCGGGTGGACTCAAAGTTGGTTTCCGAGGAGGAAAGGTAGGAACTTGGGAACAACGGATGGCGAGGATCCGATGAGAGAGAGAGAGAGAGAGAGGAGGAGAGAGAAAGAGAGAGAGATGTGGAAAAGAAGGAGACACTTCGTTTTCTTGCTGTTTTGGAGTTTCGCTGGTGGGACCCACCCTTGTATGAATGGGGCCCGGTCGGGAGCGTGACCTTCTTTTTGTGATCCGACGGTTGAGATTGAGGCGGGTGGTCAGTTTTGGCGGCAATGGGACAAACCCCGATTTTTTTTATTATCACTAATTAATGGAATTTCAAGTTAGTTAAAATATTTTGAAAGATGTTAAATTCTCATTGAAAATATAAAATACTTGATAAATTTTTAATAATTGAATTCAAAATTTTAAAATCTAACTATGACAACATTTATTACGCATTAATCTAATTATTTGTTTTTCGTGTTTTATTATTTCGAGAGAGGGAGGGGATTTTTTTGGAGTGTTGTTCGGATTCTCGAGGCAGAGAATCTAGAAAAGAGAGGGGAAAAGGTTTTTGCCTTTTAGTTACGGACAATGTCTCTCCTCTTTTGTACTGCTGTCTTAACTCTTCCTGGAAATGCTTAGAAGAATCCTCGCCTTTTTGACGTTGATGGATTTTGGTCATCAATTTCGGTAAGAAACATGGGGTAGGTGCTATGATTTAATCGGCATATGTTTTCCAGCCTGGGTTTTTTTTTTAATCTCGTACTGATGTTTATCCAGTAATTTTATGACTCTTATCAAATCTTAAGTAATACTATGCATTGTTTTAGAAATTAGCGTCCGATCAAAATTTGGAGGTAGTTTTTTTTTTAGAGGAAAAGCAATGCATGTTTGATTAAGGTGGAAGTTTAGAATATAATAAGTGTCTTATAACTAGAGGCTGACAAACAATCCAATCCTCCTTTTATCTATACATCTTACCCAAATAATCATTTATAATCACTATAATAAGTGTTTAACGATATTTAACATTTTAATGTTAACATATACTATGTTTAAAATTTTGATTCGGCCGATGGTGCAATTGGTGTGATCGGGAAATAGAGGTAAAATTATCGTAAAGTTGCTAATAAATCTCTCAAGACTTTTTTTTTAATATATCTAAATTTCTTAGTAAACTAATATTAGTAAAATGTCACTTTACTCAATGAATTATTTTTACTTTTATAGTGATTTGATCAAAGTTAGGATACTTAAATTTTAGAATACGAATATACACAAAAATTCTATTACGTAATTTTGATATAATGGATGGAAAAATAATCAGTTTTGGTAATAGTTGGTCTGAGTTGACAAAGTAATTAAATTTCTTTACTATTGGTGATGTAGACCCATAAAATTCAAGATCGTTAATTGTGAAAACATTGATGAAACTTATGCGATACATTTTTTCCTTTGAGTAAGGATTTTCCAATATTAACAGCACTTCGAATACATTGAACCAAGAGCGAAATGACCGTGAGTTTTTTTTTTTTAAATTTCATTCAACATTCAAATGCCCAATAAACAAATTGACCCAAATTGGAGCTAGAAGAGAACATGAAATATCTACTAGTTATGGTCAAAGAAACATATGATTAACGTTTAAGAACAGTTTATTGCTTTGAAGTTTTCCATGGCGATAAATATCTTTTCCCAATAAAATGGTCTTGACGACAACGTAATAGACATTGACCTAGTGTGTCTTTGGACTACGACATGTGACCAAACTACCAAGAACCAAGGCGGGATAATCTCCAAAAAACTATTGACATGAGTTCAAGTAATTTTATGGTGATTTATTTATACTAAGTGGTAAAATTAATTATTATTATTTAAATAAAATTTAGGATAGCCAAGAATCCACCATAAAGTTACCACTGGTAAAAAATTTCACGAGCCTAACAAACCAGTATGCGTGGAGAAAATTTTCCTGATCACTTGTGTTTTGTACCGACCGGAAAGAATATTTGTAATACGATGTCGTTCTGTTGTTTAGTTTTTTACATGTTTCATGACTTGCACTTCAAATTTATCTTGTGCTATGTGATATCTAGTGACGAAAAAAATTATTAGAACGGGTCGTGACAGACTTACGGGCCAACTTATTTCTAAATTAACGGTCCTAAAAAATTTAGGAGATTTTCAAGTTCATATTTTTAAATTTTATCATTAAAAAATAAAAATTACCCAATATAGATAGCTTTATTTTTTCAATTCAATTTTTTTTAGTAAAAAAATAGCCATATGCAGAGTTTTTTTTCCACAAAAAATGGGAATTTCGATAATCATTTTTTAAAATACGATCCGACCTTTGAAAAATAAAACAGCTGAACCGAGATAAGACGACACCGTTTGTACTAATTCGAACCTCCAAAGGAGAAAAAAGAGAGAAGGAAAATAAGAAAGAAGATGATAAGGAGCTGGATGACTCAGGTAGACTTCAACTCTCTCCTGCTTCCGCTTCCCACGCCGCCACCACCGGAACCTTCAATCCCACTCGCCGTCGGTCGCCGGCTCGGACAATGCTCGAGGAGGAGGAATAAGCTTAGCGCGACGCCACAAGCGACCAAGAGGAGCCCCGACGACTATCACGCCACCATCAGAGCCCTGAATTCCAAAGGCCGGCGTCCCACAAAGTCCCTTGGCCAGGTGTGACTGTTGGGATTGTGTTTCTTTTTCTTTTTCTGCTTTCGGAAATTATGTCGAACAGTTGGGGTGCTTAAAGTTTGGATCTTTGACTCAGCATTACATGTTGAACTCCGATGTCAACGAGAGGCTCGCGGCTTCTGCTGATGTAGGCGAAGGAGATGTGGTTCTCGAGATCGGTCCGGGCACAGGGTCTCTCACCCATGTGCTAATTGGCAATGGGGCCACTGTTCTTGCCGTTGAGAAGGTACGGGAGCTCTTCTTTGTATTTTTGTTCTTCTGTTTTTTTTTTTGTAAGTGGACTGTAGTGTAATGGCAATTGTATATCCGGTCCTCTCACAGGATCGGCACATGGCTGCCATTGTGACCGAGAGGTTTGCTAATACAAGCCGTTTGAAGGTAAGCCTATGTTTTTCTACTTTGATGTATTGGTGGGTTTCATTGAGTTTTGAGAAATTTTTATCAGTTATGCCATTGTCTAGGTTGTTCAAGAGGATTTTGTCAAATGTAGAATTGCGTCCCTTATACACGAGCTGACGCAGAGCACGCCGTCTGGGAACGGAGGAGAAACGAGGCTGGCAAAGGCAAGTGCTGCACCACTATGCCTTTGTGTTTTCTCATCAATGCTTGTCTGAATCAACGAGCTTCTGATTATTCACATTGGTTTGTGCATGCACATGTTCTCTTGCAGGTGGTAGCGAATGTACCGTTCAATATCACCAAGGATATCATCAGATACCTGCTTCCTATGGGTGACATTTTCTCTGAAGTAGCTCTTTTGCTTCAGGTAAGAGCTCGTACCTGTCTCGATACTCTCGTTCATCTGATTTCGTTGCAAGAGAACGCTTAGTGCCACGACTTTCCTTTCTGATTAATGGAATTCAAAAGATTGTAGATGTCTGTTTTCACTTATCAAGCCATATTCCTATATATTTCAGGAGGAAACAGCTTTGCGTATCGCGAAAGCATCCCCGTGTACAAGCGAATACAGACCCATTAATGTCTTTGTTAACTTTTATTCAGGTAGTACCAGTTTTATGCTCTGGTCTGAGAATATGTGCAGAACTGGACAGTCAAATGCAAATGTTATCCAGTCTTTGTGTCTTAGTTTATTTATGTGTTTGGTCAAAGCATGCGAGTTCAGTTCCTTTAAACTTTTCATCTTGTACTTTTCAGAGCCGAACTACGAATTTCATGTACCTAGATCAAACTTCTTCCCTCAACCAAATGTAAGCAACTTGTTACCTTAACCTAGAATTTGACTGTATGAGCTTGAATTTCAAACTTGCCGATTAATTTGGCATTTCATAGGTTGATGCCGCTGTTGTTACCTTTAAGCTTAAGAAGGCTGCAGAATATCCAGATGTGATGTCAACAAAAAGTTTCTTCTCTATGGTACTTCCTCTGCTTTCCACAGCTCTTGGTTTCTTTTTTACTTCTAGATTTTCCTTGTATAATGTTCCTTTCTCTAGGAATTAGACAGCCCGTTGAACGATTAGAAGTAAATCAACTCGGCTAATCTTAATGCCCAAAGGATCTCGGCTCCTTTCCTTTTACTTAACTTTGGACAACTTCTTAGAAAGTGTTTTTCACCAGTTTTCTTTCTTATTGGAATCTCGCTACGACCTGCATATGGAAAATCAGAACATTGTATTTCTCTACCAAATTCTTGTTTGCTTCTGGTGATTATCTGCATTTTTTCAACAGGTGAATTCTGCATTCAGAGGTAGACGGAAGATGTTGCGGAAATCACTTCAACACATAAGCACAGCCCTTGAGATTGAAGAAGCCCTCGACAATGTAGGTCTCCCAGTCACGGTAAGTGGAGTGAATCTTGAAATCTGACAGTTCTAAGGAGACTTTCTTCATTGAGTTTTTAGTTGAAACAACACCATCTTGGCAATTTTCGCAGTCACGGCCAGAGGAGCTCACCGTGGACGACTTTGTAAACTTCTATAACAAGCTCGTAGTACAACCAATGTCGTAAAGCCCTGTCGGCCCTTGAGCTGCACTGCATCCATGAGCTTATTCACCACTGGCTCAGCAGCAGATAGACCATTCGTGTGTCTGAAATCCTGCAGTCATGTTTACAGGGAGCGACTCTTGCAGTAACCTCAGCAACAGACAAGAATCATCTTACGGATGTTAGAGACGTGAGAGATGAGACTCACACGTCATATACTAGACAAAGGGCAGCTGTTTGGGCAATGAGAATTCTTTCCGCAGGTGCTAATTAAAAAAAATCGACATCTTGTGCCTCTTCAAGTCCCATGCTACCCTCCTTTCGCATGTCTCTGAGACCTTCCAATAAGGAGACAGGTAATATGGATAACATGTAATAAACCGCAGCTAATAATGGGTAGCATCTGTCTCTGCTTATTTTGTATACCTGCTGCTACTGCTGTCCTATTGTAATATATTTTTTACTTATTCTCTGTCCTATTGTGAACACATACATCTGTTGCGAGAAAGAACACAATAAATGCTTGCTTCGATATGTATCAGCTCAGGTCTGCATATTACTTTCATCACACATAATGCTCGACTCGGAATTTAATCTTAATGTTAACACAAGCAATGACTACAAAAAAAAAAGCTCCTGAAAAAGTCGTGATCTTGTTCATCGTCGTCATCTACAGAGGGGGAGAATGCCAAAAAAAAATTGAAGATAAAAAGCAGACAAGCCAGCCACCAACCTGGTTCAGGCATGGAACTGGTAGATAAGATCCAGGGACTTCAACCTGGTCCCGCGAGGATCAAAACCCTCCTTGGCCATGACGAACCCGTCATCCATGGCCCTACTCTCCTCCCCGGCCGCCTCGGAGGAAGGAGAAAGAGGCCTCTTCTTCACCCTCTTGTTCTTGATAAAGAAGTTCTTCATCCTCTCCTCCACCATGTCAACCGCGGAGGAGTCCTCGTCCCCGACCTGCATCGGCTCCCCTTCCTCCCCTACGGCCGAGGAGAGTGAGTTTTCGGCCGCGGGTGCGAAAAAGGCGGGAGCTTGGAGGTGGTGGGTTTGCGAGTGGGAGAGGAAGGAGGAGAGCAAGTGGTGGGATTGGTGGAGGGAAGTGTAGATTTGGATGAGGCGGTTAGGGTCGGTGGTCGCCGGTAGCTGCTTCGCCAAGTGGGTAGCTTGCTCCAGACAAAGAACTAGGTCCGACAACTGAACCGACCCAAGTGGCGGCGCTGGTAAATTATCCATCTTTAATTACCTACCCGTTTACTTGCTTGTGTAAGAAACGGCGGAGTTGCTGTTCTGTGCTACTTTTTTTTTTATTTCTCTCTTTAGATAGTTCTGGGATTTCTAGAAAGTTCTGGGAATTATTGACTCGAATGTGCCTTCTATGCGCATAGGTAGGTGCTTCATGCTTCACACTTCCACGTGGTTATCGTGTGTATAAAGATTTTTTGAGTTCGAGTAATGTCCGAATCCAAAAAAATTGCGACTAAAAAAGAAGTTGGCATAACAAAACTTAGGGTTTGAACTTGTAAAATTATGTATACTGTTCAATCAAGGAGGAAATGTCCGAACGACTCTAGCTGGACAAAAAGCTATACAAAACCGACACCAATGTTTATCTTACAGATGACGGATTTTCAGACACTACATTAGAAGAAAGAAGACATGGTTCATTTCCACGCCCTCCAGTCCTTGTACTTTGAGACTGAAGACAGTACATTCTACAGGGAACAATTTGTCTAGGCTTTCAGCATTCGCAGGTAATCGTCGATTATCGACATGGCCGACAACCTGTAACCCGAACCGAAGAGATTATAGTGGTTGAGGTAGTGATACAACATGTATAGATCCCTCCTCTTCTCAAATCCTGGTTGCTTAGGCATCACCTATTAGACACGAGAAAGTACAAAAGAAAGCAACTGGTCAAAATCCTCGCACAAGAAAATTGAAGTGGTGGTCTCAGAATAGCTCATAGTTTACGTGCAAGCTGATGTATTTGACTGATCATACTGCAACAGGCAAAGGGAAGCAGATGAAACGAGTCCTTGGCTACGGTACCTCGAAGTAAGCGTTGTAGAAAGATCCTCCAAAACCAGCACACCATGACATTCCGAATTCCGCCTCGCAGTGGCCATCTGTGGAGTAAATGAAACAACAATTTCAAGGTCTTACACCGTCAAAGCAAAATAGTTTAACTCGAGAAAACAAAACTCCTACAGTTTCTGGTGGATCTCATGCTCACGCCACTGTAGGGATCCGAGGAACATTGGTTCCTCACTCTGTAAACTAATACATTTTTGGACTTACAATAACATGCTGGATCAAGTATAACAGGCTCGCCATTCTTATCAGAGCTGATATTCCCACTCCACAAATCTCCATGGAGCAAGCATGGCTCGATGGAAATGCCCTCAAACAGAGGTCCCATGTTCTTCACCAATCTTTGACCTGTCAACAATGTGACAAACATTTACTTGTTCAAAAAGAAAGTGTCACATAAGGCGTCACGAGCTTCAAGTCGCTTCTACAACAGTGCACATTCCTGATTGAGTTTTGGAAAACGTAAAATTTTCTTCCCCGTTTACAGAAACAAACATGGATCGAAGCATCAGCAAGTGGGTAGTCCAAAACCATAAAGATAACCTTTTTCGTAAATCAACGAATCGCCATACTGTGTTTGCGCCAATTTCAGTTGGTAGCCCAATCTGTGCACTCCATAGAATTCAATCCAGTCTGATGTCCATTTATTAATCTGAGGAGTACTGCAATCTTGTCAATGAAATCAGCACTGCATGAGCATTGAGGTCTGCATATGCTAGCAAATCTCTAACAATGATAAGAAAAAAAAAAAATCAAGGACTTCACCTGCCAATGGTGTTGTTAACATCGAAGCCAAAGCCTTTCTCGGACTTCCCAGCTTTATGCATTTCACCAAGCTTTCTTCCTAGAACAGCCTGTGGATAGATAAAGGATCAATCAATTCAATTTTTCAATCCAGTCTCTCATCAATTAAGCAGAGCTTCCTGATTAGCACCTGATCTCCTCTAGATGCGCCAAATTCAACAAATTCCATGATGATGTAAGATCCGCCAGTAGGGAGTGGTCCAACCTACAATGCTTAACAAGGATCTAGGTAATCTCATATGTCCATCGAATTTCTGAAGTCAAAAATGAATATTAGCAGCACATAAAAAACCTAGCCTTAGTGTGTCTCACCTTAAATGGCCTCGGAACGCGTATAGTCTTGGTTTCGTACATTGCACCTAGGCCAAGAGCCTCTCCTTCAAACATGGATGGTCCAATGCTCCTAGGAGCAAAATTTAGTGCTCAACAGATTACTCATTGTTTTGAAAAACAAACCATGCAAGTTAGTGGACTGATCCAAGGTTACACACAGTTAAGGGAAAAAATTGGCGAACCTATTAGTTTTGACGAAAAAAGGACCAGCATCAGTGTCGTAGCGATCCGCTCGATTGATACAACCACCACCTACAGGACTAATCCTTGTGATTTTGGTGGCATTCCCTTCCGATAGAATCCATTGACTGATTGGATCCTCGTTCATCGCGGCAACTGGCAACAGAACAGAAAATGCAGCCATAATCAGAAATCCGATCACTAAACAAGAGATGAGCAAACTGAGTGCAGATCCTCTGCAGCCAGCTGTGCAATGCCTCCTGAAGTTCCAAGGAACCACTAGCTGACTACAAGCAAGGCTCTTGCTTTTTCCACCCCACCATTAAAGAATAGAACTTTTTTAAAACCCAAGCTCCAGTTTGATACTAGTTCAACCAGAGCAACAAAACATCAAAAATTGGAAACTGGGTACATCCCAAACAGACCAAATTGCCAAAAAAAATCCAGGCAATGGAAGGATAAACTAGTTGAGCAGCTTCTTAAAGCCCTCATTCCTGTCTTTTATGGTGGATGTATGATATTTAGAGTCGATCATTATCAGTGCTAAAGAACGCAGAACACCATCGAACTTAAGAAACGACTCTCTCAAAAGTATCTTTTATATTCGCAAAGTTTGAACTAAATACATACATACTCGATGAATCCAACTCTATTGAGAGAAGGCAACTCTATGGACAGGTAGGTGACTAACCAGCAAAAGGCTTGTGCTTGGTGGAGCGAGGCCGAGGAGGGCGAAGCGAATAAGGGAAAAAGGTGTGAGAATTGGGAGAGACAATTCCCATCCGTCCAAGCACCACCATTATCTATCTCTTCCTCTTCTTCTTTTCCCACCGTTAAGGAAGTGTTTGTGTCTTCTTCCTATTGGCGCACGCTCAGAAAAAGTGTGTCCCGTGATGAATGTCTACTTTAATTTACTTTTTCTCGACTAACCATTGTAAAAATACATTTTTTAAAAAATTATCTCGTAAAATATGACTTAATAATAGGATTCATATGATATTTGAATATGATTAAGGAGAATAAGCCGTTTTTATCTGATTCAAAAATGAATTAAACAGGCGAATATACTTCATATTATGATAATTTTGAGAAATAAAGTGGTAACTGAGAATTCTATATCAGAAAAGAAAATCAATTTGATACCCCTGGAGTGCCGAGACAATTGAGTAGCTGGAAAATAAAGTCAACACACATTTGCAATTGTCCAATATTCTTAAATACGAAAATAGTCTAGTTGAAAGGATGAGAAAGATACTCCCACACAAGCAAGGGAGAAATTATCAAAATTATCATAATATGCAGTGTATTCAAAATTATCATAATATGCAGTCCGAATACATTGCATATTATGATAATTTTGAGAAATAAAAGTGATAACGGAGAATTCTATATCATAAAAGAAAATCAATTTGATACCCCTGGATTGCCGAGACATTTGAGTCGCTGGAAAACAAAGTCAACACACATTTGCAATTGTTCAATATTCTTAAATGTGAAAATAGTCTCGTTGGAAGGATGAGAAAGATACTCCCTCACAAGCAAGGGAGAAATTATTCAAACAGGTTCCTCAAGTAAACAGTTTTTACTTTGTACTCCTAGAGAATAGACCAGAGAGTGCGTCTAACAATGAGACACTTCCTTGGCTTCTGCTACTGCATCACCACCCTTGTCCAGATTATTGTGAAAAGCCCCTTTCGCCATATCAAATGAAGTCATCTAGATCCTCGAAACTATCACTTCTGTCGTCCACCTCTTGCTCCTCGGGTGGAGGAGGAGCCAATGGCAGCTGCTGGCTTGCTTGTTTATCCACTTCTGGTTCCTGCTTCACCTGACGCGAAGATTGTTCTACCAAATGTCGGCGAGGAGTTGCACTGCTTTCGGATGAAGAAGCAGTCCCATAGTTGTCATGCCACAATCTCCACTGCATAGATCCAGGCAGCATTCGCTTCCCTGTTTCACAAAGCTCCCCGTTAGCACAATTAATGTGATTGTAGAGTACAACAGATTCTGTTGTGAAACAAAACGCTGAAAAACTAAGGAAGGCATCGACATTAGACTTTTTAGGCTCCGACGAGGCTGGCCTCCCGTTTGCTAGTCAGGCAAATGTGCAGTATAATCACCGGCAATCATGGTATCCAGTATATGATCTTTTTCCAATCTCAATATGAGACGATATTTCTGAAGGAGGGACAGAGTTTCAGCTCGGGAAGTAGTAGAACGGAATAAAAGCAACAAGCTATATAATGCATTGGTAACATGGTAAAAACATGCAACAATTAAGAGGTTGAGTGAATAAGCGTGTTATGTTTGAAGCAAACTTGCAAGTGAACTAAAACATGTTCTCTTGTCAAGCATGGCGCATTCATGCAGCAAAGTATTTCCTCTGGGGTGGGATCCGAGTCTGACAGGAGTTAAAGCAAGAGTCAACTATGACACATGGTTAAAGGAAATAGTCGATTTGGTTGCTCTGGAAATAAAAGAAATGTTACCAAGAATGCCTATTATCTGAACCACCCTTAGGAATCTGTCATGCAGATCATCAGTCCAGACTGTTTTCTGCCTTGATGATGGGAGGAATTGCTTCAAACATCGAAATTTCTTGCCTGATGATTTTCCTTGGGAGCTACCTGTTAGCACCGGGCTCAATCCTATCCCTCTTTTCCGTACAACCGAGTACTGCCAGAGGTCTATGATATTACTCCACGGGACTGGCTTCACAATATGGAATCTAGCTCCTGCGTCTTTACTCCCAACCATATCGTCACGGAAACCTGACATGACTGTAATCGGATTTCAAAATAATGGAAATTGGCACATGAATAAGTGGTGGTCTAAAAGCAAAAGGAGAACTCACCCACAACAGACAAGTAGAACAGCTCTTTCATTGCATCCAGAAGATCATATTTGGAGATATCAGGCAAATTTTCTTCGGTGAGAACCAAGTCGATTTCAACTTCTTTCCTCCATATGATGTGCAAAGCATCAAGGCCTCTTTTGGCAGTCACAACTGCAGGTGAGAGTAGCAAGTCAAGAGATAGATCCTCAAGATGACATTCGAAATAAAATCAGACAACGTGCTATAATCAAGTCCAAAAAACTGTAATTCCAGAAACTATTTGATCCATGAAGATTTGTGTAGTTCACTATAGCAAAAAAAGCCAATGGGTGTTTTACTTCTGCATTGAAATTGAAATTACCTTGGTGTCCGGATACACTGAGCATTTTCAATATAATTGTAAGACATGTAGCATTTGGTTCTACCACCAAGACGGTGAAGCCTGGAGGACATTTTTCAATCGTCGGTAACTTCATCAAAGTAATCCTAGTATCGGTGATGCACAATAGGGAGAAGCGGGAGACTTGAGAACTGCCACTTCGATGTGTGGTAACTAAAAGTTTTCACAGAGACTTGAGATATCTAAGTAACGCACGCGAGCCGTATAGTGTAATTAAATTTCAGGATTTTCCCAGGGCGGTGCACAAGTTAATCAAATGACTTACCGGGAATACTCTCTCCAGGGCCAAGTTATGGTAAAATCTAGAACAAGTATACATGGAAACAAACTAAATGGTCGAAGGAAGTAAATGAGCCAATAAAGTGGACGCGTGCACATTTTGAAAACCTTACACTTGATTGTTGACACTCCTCTCCAAGTAATATAAACTAGAGAAAAACAGGATCACTTACCACGCCACTTAGCGAGATTACCATACAATGGTCAATCATCCGAATATCAGCACCTCTTCATTCTATAAAAATTGTTCCACGGAATCTTACGGAGCTAGGCCTATAAGATTAAACAGTAATGGAATAGTAAAAAGGCTCTTAATTCCACAATGAGTAACTAACTACCTCATGGGAATCATCCATCCTCTATGGTTGCACGCCAGATGGTTTAACACCAAATGAAACCCCATTTTAAGAGGCTAGGTAAAACAAAAGGCTACAACTTATGTCAATCAAACGATACTTCAAAAAAAAGGAAGCACTTGAACATTACCTTGATCCCCAATATTAGGCAGAATACTATTTACAAAATCATGACCAATTTTATCCGCAGAAAAGAAAAGAAAACCATCTTATCCTCCAGTAAACAACTTTTAAGATTATGACATTCAACAATCATAACCAAACAGAAGTAGCCGTCTTGAAGTCCTAGAGGCCTCAAGGGTTCTTTAGTTACTTTTAATAGGCTAACATCATGACTTCAAAACTTTGTTAACAATGCTTCACCTCGTTTTCTGAGGATTTACAACTTAAGTAGAACTCTGTACAACTGAGTTACACTGAAAAACTAGGATCATAGTTTCACACCTTAAATGGCCTTGGAATGCGTTTCATCTTGGTGTCATACATTGCTCCCACGCTAAGAGCTTCTCCTTCAAACATGGATTGTCCAATGCTCCAAGGAGCAACAATTTAGTGTTCACCAGATTACTCACTGTTTTGAAAAACAAACCCTGCAAGTTAGTGGACTAGTCCAAGGTTATAGTTAAAGGCAAAAATAGACGCACCTATTAGTTTTGAAGGAAAAAGGACCCGCATCAGGGTTGTAATGATTCACTCGGTTGATACAACCACCACTTACAGAACTAATCCTTATGATTTTGGGTGGCATTCCCTTCCGATACCATTGACTGGTTGGATCTTTGTTCATCACTGCAACTGGTAACAGAACAGAAAATGCATCCATATTCAAAAATTCAGTCATTAGACACAAGATGAACAAATCTGAGTGCAGGTTCTCTGCAGCTGTACAAGCCCTTATAAAGTTCCAAGCAAAGCTCTTGCATTTTTCACCCCACCACTAAAGAAGAGAACTTTCTTGAAAACCCAAGTTCCAATTTGATACTAATTTAACCAGAGCAACAAAACATCAAGAATTGGAAACTAGGTACATCTTAAATAGAACAAATTACCCACATACCAAAACCCAGGAAATAGAAGGAGAAACTAGTTTGGTAGCTTCATAAAGCTCTCGTCTTTCCTCTCTTTTTCACATCACATGAAGTTGGTAAAAGAATAACCAGCGAAAGGCATGTGCTTTGGTGGAGCGAAGTCGAGGAGGACGAAGCGAACGAGGGAAGAAGTGAGAATTGGGAGAGACAATTCCCATCCATCTTAAGTACCACCATTATCTCTCTCTTTCTTCCTCTTCTTCTTTTCCCACCGTTAAGAAGGAAGTGTTTGTGTTTCTTCCTATTGGCTCAAAAAATAGTTCCCAGTGCGGAGGAATGAGAAATAGACTCGAATATACTACTAATTACTTTCAGACATTGTCGAAAGAATCTCATAAAGTAAGACATAATATTACTTCATGCTCAATAGCTCGTCTTCTCTAATTCGGATATGAATTAAACACTCTTTTGGTTTTCATAATACAATAATTTGGAAAAATAAAGTGATAACTTATAATTATATGTCAGAGAAATCCATTTGTCTAATTTGGAAGGATGAGAAAGATACTCCCAGACAGATAAGGGAGAAATTATTCAAATAGGTTCTTCAATATGAAAATAGTCTAATTTGGAAGGATGAGAACGATACTCCCATACAGACAAGGGAGAAATTATTCAAATAGGTTCTTCAATATGAAAATAGTCTAATTTGGAAGGATGAGAACGATACTCTCATACAAACAAGGGAGAAATTATTCAAATAGGTTCTTCAATATGAAAATAGTCTAATTTGGAAGGATGAGAACGATACTCCCATACAGACAAGGGAGGATTATTCAAATAGGTTCTTCAATATGAAAATAGTCTAATTTGGAAGGATGAGAACGATACTCCCATACAGACAAGGGAGAAATTATTCAAATAGGTTCTTCAAGTAAACAGTTCTAACAGAGAGACACTTCCTTGGCTTTTGCTACTGCATCACCACCCTTTGTCAGGATTATTACGAAAGCCTCTTCGCCATATCAAACAAAGTATCATCCGAGAAACTTGTCATTTTCGTCGTCCTCCACTTGCTCCTCGGATGGAGGAGATGTAGAAGGCAGCTGCTGGCTTGCTTGATCACCCTCTTCTGGTTCCTGTTTCACCTGATCCAGCAATTGTTCTATCAACTGTTGGGAAGAAGTTTCATTGCTTCCGGATGAAGAAGCAGTCCCATGGTTGTAATGCCACAGTCTCCAGCCGATAGATCCGGGCCTCATTGGCTTCCCTGTTTCACAAAGCTACCCATTAGCATGATTAATGTGATCATATCACAGCAGATTGTGCTGTGGACCAAAACACAGAGAAAATAAGGAAGGCATCAGTATTATGACTTTTCAGGGTCTGACGATGCTGGCCTCCAGGGACTCCACAGTCTGCTCCCGTTTGCTGATCAGCTATGGCATCCAAGATGCGGTCTTTTTCCAAACTCGATATAAGATGGTATTTCTGAAAGATGGACAGAGTTTCAGCTCTGAAAGTAGTACAATGGAATAAAAGCAACAAGATATATAATGCATTGCTAACATAGCAATAATTAATAAGTGCGCTATGTTTCGAAGCAAACCCGCAAGTAGTGGGAAATATGTTCTCTCGTCAAGCACGGGACATTCATGTAATGAAGTATTTCATCTGGGCTGGAATCCGAGTCTGACAGGAGTTCAAACAAGAGTCAACTACGATACATGGTTAAAAGAAAGAGTCTATTCAGTTGCTCCGTAAGTAAAAGAAATGTTACCATGCATGCATATAATCTGAACCACCCTTAGGAATCTGTCATGCAGATCATCAGTCCAGACTGTTTTCTGCCTTGATGATGGGAGAAATGTCTCCGGATATTGCTTTTCAATGAATGGTGATTCTCCCACAGGGAGCAATCCTTTTGCTCTTTTCCGTACGATCGCGAACTGCCAGAGGTCCATGACATTTCTCCACATGATTGGCTTCAAAATATGGAATCTAGCTCCTGCGTCTATACTCCCAACCATATCGTCACGGAAACCTGACATGACTACAATAGGATCCAAAAGAAATTACCAATTAACAGAAATTGGCACATACACAAATGGTGGCCTAAAATCAGAAAAAGTACTCACCCACAAAAGGCAAGTAGAACAGTTTTTTAATTGTATTCAGGAGATCATATTTGCAGATATCAGGCAAATTTTCTTCGGTGAGAACCAAGTCAATTTCAACTTCTTTCCTCCATATGATGTGCAGAGCATCAAGGCCTCCGTTAGCAGTCACAACTGCACATGAAAGTATCAAGTCAACAGATGCTCAAGATGCCATTCAAACTAAAATCAGTGGATTGTGAGAAACTATTGGATCCAACAAGATTTTTCCATTTCACTAAAGCATAAAAAGCCAAAGGGTCCCTTACTTCTGCATTAAAATTGAAATTACCTTGGTGTCCAGAAACACTGAGCATTTTCGTTATAATTGCAAGGCATGTAGCATCTGGCTCTACCACTAAGACAGTAAAGCCTGGAGGACATTTGTGAATCATCGGTAACTTTATTCGGAATAACCCTAGAATCGGCGATGCGCAATGGAGAAAAGCGGGAGACTTGAGAATCGCCACTCCAACATATGGTAACTGAAAGTTTTCACAGAGAGTTAAGAAGTCTAAGTAACGCACGAGGTCCGTGCAGTGCAATTAAATTTCAGGATTTTCCCAGGGAGGTGCACAAGTTGAACAAATGACTTACCAAGTATACTCTCTCCAGGCCAAGTAATAATAAAACCCAGAATAAGTATACATGGAAACAAAATAAATGGCGGAAGGAAGTAAATGAGTCGATAAAGCTGACGCATGAAACGAGAATAAAACAGGAACACTTACCGCTCTACTTAATCACATCATCATGCAATTGTCTTCAGTTATGCAACACTTAAGCAATTTGTATCCGAAGATACATGAATTTCCACATCTAAATTAACCAGCTTACTGTATCATCAGAGTACCAACACCTCTTCATCCTATATACATAGTTCCATCGACTCTTACCGAGCTAGGTCCGCAAGATTAAACAGAAGTGGAGTAGCAAAAAGGCTGTAAATTCCTGAATGAGTAACTGACCATCTCATGGGAATCATCCATCCTCTATGGTTGCATACTACATGCTTTAACACCAAATGGAACCTCATTTTAAGAGGCTAGGGATCTTATGTGAATGAAACCATATTTCAACAAAAGGAAGCACTTGCACGTTACTTTGATCTCACGAATTACAATATTCAGCAGAATACTATTTATAAAACCATGACTGTCTTTATCGACAGCAAAGAAAAGAAAACCATTTTAATGCTTGAGCAAACAGCTTTTAAGATTATGACACTCAACAATCCTAACCAAACAGACGCAGCCGTTGTGTAGACTTAGAGGCCTCAAGGACTCTTTAGTTCCTTTTAATGGGCCACCATCATGATTTCAAAGCTCTATTGGTGATGCTTCATCTCGTTTTTGAGGATTCTTAACTTTAGTAGATCTATAGAACTAAGTTATATTGAGCTGTCTCCTTTTGACTTGGATTGCTCAACCATTTCTTCAGCATGAGTGCCTCTTTGCTTCTTCCCTTCCCAATTCCTCGTGTTACTGTTGATTCACGGACATGTAAAGCAAGTTTGCAAAAGTTCCAAATAAAAAGAATCTCTAGCATCCTTTAGCTAGCAAAGCATTCGAATAGATAAAGGAACATGAAAATCAAGATCTTGCAAGCTCAATACCTCATCACAAGATGAGCAGTCACGTAAAACCCCTCTGAATTTTTCCAGCAACCTTCACCACCCTCAGTTGCGCAATGGTCACAAGAAGAATTCAGGTGTTCTCTCTAGCTATTTGCCACCTCGAATGTCCACAAAAGAAACAATGAGAAGACTTCGGCTTCAACACGACCTCATTCAAAATAAAGTTGCAGTTTTTTATGCAAGCTGTAGCTTCCTGGTGAAATTGAGAAACGCTCCAACCATGCGTGTAAGCCAGAGGCAGTTAATGTTCCAAGGAATACTTAGTTTTGCACATTGCTAAAATCGGCAAACAAAATATGGAGGACTAGGGGACTACAAGAGCAGACCTAGTCAGAATCTCAGCTTCACCAAACATTCGGACAAAGCTCATGGCAGTAGTACCAAACCCTACCCTTTACACTCCACTTAGACCGTGGCCATTTCCAACCAAAACTGAAATAGCTATCAAGTGTTGCCTCTTCAACCCACGCCACCATCTTCAAAATCTGACATATGGTAGCATTCAAATGCTTTCTGCATACAAAGAGATTCTCGCGCTTCACAAAAGGACAAGATCAGAAAACCAATTCATTCACATTAACAATAATAAACTACAAGATGCAACCAAGGCATATACTAGATAAATTCAAGTGAACTTCAGAACTAAATTCTCTCTCTTAAAACAGTAGCACACAAGGAAAACGTACATGACAGTTTAGAACCAACAAGAGACACACAACAAGTATCCTAGGAGTGAACTGTAGATACTTACTCGCCTTGGTGTTAAGGCCTGAGGGATTGAATCACACATTGAGCCACAAACAAAAACGCATCACTATCAACCGTAACGCAGGCATCCACAAAACCTTCAAAGGTTTCTGCTTCCCCATTCGCTTTCAACACCGACAGGCCAAGAAACTCGAGTATTATGTAAGAAATACACTTCACCAAGTAAGCAAATTCCCTAAAGACTTTTGGACGGCATAAAACCTCCATCTTACATTGCATCAAAAGCTCATCACACTCAACAGAGGGGCCCTAAGCTCGATAATTCAAGACCCGAGACCCCGGTCAATTCGAAGCAGGGGTTGCAACGGGGAAGGCATCCCATCAACCACAAAAATCCGGGTACGCGCCAAACTGCGACACCCCACGCAGAAAAAAAACAAACTTTAATCAGACAAGAAGGTAACAAACAAAACCCACTTGAAGAGTTACGATCGTTAACTCCCATTATGATCGATACCTTTTGTCTCGGGGTCTTCGTGTATTAACTCCCATTATGATCTCACTGTCTCTTCTTCCACTTGTTGGAGAGCGGAAGAAGAAGAAGAAGAAGAACTAAATAGGAAGGAACAGAACTAGGAAGGAACAAGAAGTTAATAAAATATGAAGGAACAGAACTACGAGCCGCTTGAGGTGGGCCGAGACTAATTAAATTGGGCTTTGGGATTTAATGGATATTTTATGGACTGAAGTTATATTGGGCTTTATGGGTAGTTAATGGATACGGACCGAATGAATTTTAAATGGACCTGCTTTTTGTAACGTAAGAAACAAATAAAAATTATTTAGGAATCCGCTTAGATGTCATTCTAATTTAACCCAATGTTTTCCATCGAAAACAACTTAACCCAATTTTTTTTAAAGTAAAATAGCAATCAAATCTCAATTTTGCGGTTGCTTTTTAACATGTTCTCATAAACGATCCGGAGGTCGACTCGAAATTGGATTCGATTTTCGGATAAGCCAGTCCGACTGGCCTAATCGTTAATCAAACCGAATTTTTTTCCTATTTTTATGTAATTTTCTGAAATAGATATGTACACGGTTAAATAATTTATGTAATAAACTAAATACCATATTTCCGTGTACGATCTAATTGGATTTTCTGTGCAAACTATCTGGTCCGACCGAACTCTATTTTTTACTCCAAAAACAACCCGCTTTTATGCCCGATTGGTGGCCAACCAATCGAACCAGTTTTTTTAAAATCCTGCTTTAAAAAAAAGAAGAGGATTTATGATAAATTAAAAAGCTCAGGTTGACGTGTTATCATCTTAACCCACGTATCCTCTTCCTCTATTTCCTCTTTAGTAATAATTTCCTCTTCCATCGGAAAACGTTGACGTGGTATTCCGGCGAGTCCAAGAAGTCACGACAGGTTTGCTTCCTCTTCGCCGGTAGCCTGCCGCTCTGGGAACTCCACGGTTGCGGAATCGTCTTCTTTCTTTTATTAGGGTTTAGGGTCTCTTTTGTATTCTCTTGTCGTTCGGGCGTGGCTTCGGCGATGGGTTCCCGATCTCAAGCTTGGATCTTTAGGGTTTCTATTTTTAGATTGATTGCATGTATGTTTTTATCGTTGTAATTCCGATGGCTAGGGATGTAAGAATGGATATGGAATTTGTTCCTTCGATCGGGAAGAGAATCGGCCATCTGCTCGGGTTCGGGTTCTTTCGGATGGAAGATTGGCTGCTTCTTGTATGGATATCAGGGCTTTTGCCATGGATGTTTCGTTGTTATTGTGTGTCTCGTGGAATAAATCGGAGTTTGTGGGTTTTCGATTCGAGAGGGCTCGGGGGTCGCCTGGTTCGGTTTGTTCATTATCTTCTTTTGTGTGATGTTTATAGTCATGGGTATCGAGGCAGTCAAGTACCATAAAAGAAACAGAGGAGGAGTGGCATCAGCCAGGGGCAGTGAGATATGCTATTTCTGGATGGAGGGAAGGTGCGAAAGAAACCCTTGTAGGTTTTTGCACGGAGAGCCAGATCAATTTAGTGCAGATGACAGAGCTTCTAGGAAGGCCCGCAGGTTGACAGTGAATCGACCACGTGAGGATGCTGATAATGGCCCCAGAATTCCGTTAGCTTTGGCTTCAAGGCTAGGTGGTGTGACTCGAAGGAATGTTGTGAAGAAGGTCACCGGGAATCAACCTAGAAAGAGATTTGTGAAACGCGCCAGTCTGCCTCAGGGTAGCAATTGCCAGGCTGTGAACTCTGAAAGCTATGTTCAGCCAAGCTTATCGGAAGATGTTGCTATGGGCGATCGTCGCCTTGTTGGTGAACCACGTAGGAGGCCCCCCAAGCTGGTGGATTCATCATTTCATAATGGAAGTGATAATTATGAAGAAAGACCTGCTGAAAATAAACCCAGGGGCATCCCGGATGTCAAGTGTCTTAGCAAAATAAGATCATACCTGCAGGGTCCTAAAAGTAGCCCAATGGATGCAGATGCTCAAGTGGAAACTTTGGTTTCTTCTGAAGAGATTTTAGTTCCAAAATCCGTTGAGAAGCCTTGTGAGCATTGGATGTCGGGTGGCTGCATTGAGGGGGATAGCTGCAAAATGTTGCATGCATGGTATAGGGGGTCTGGTTTTTCACTCCTGACAAAGCTTGGAGGTCACGATGAGGTAATCTTCGGTATTTATCCTCTTCTCTTTCTGCACTAGCCATTTTCTGCAGATAGAGAAAAAATATCTGAATGGTTTACACTGGTTCTCTCTGTTTTGAACTGCTTAGGCGGGCATCTTCAGAAAAGCAACATATGTTAGTTAGATATTTGAACATGGGATTCATCTGGTTCGTCAATATCTATAGGGAGATTTACTCTTGCATATTCTCTTTCCATTTTGTGGAATCATCTATGCACTCGTCAATTTCCTTATGTCTTCGTCCTCTCAGGTGATCACTGGCATTGGTCTGTCTTCTGGATGTGACAAACTTTTTACTGGCAGCTATGATGGGACTATGCGTATATGGGATTGCCAATTTGGACAATCTTTGAGTGTGGTAAATCTTGGCGCTGTAGTAGGGTCACTAATCTGTGAGGGCCCATGGGTATTCATTGGCATTCCTAATGTTGTGAAGGTAGTTCTATACTTCTATTATGTCAAGTGTTCTTTATGTGGTTAAACTTGAGTGATTCATGTTCGAAAGTGAGTGATCCTTGTATGAGGTTCTCATAGGTGTTCAATGCTGAAACAAATGCTGAGTTCACCCTCGAAGGACCAATTGGGCAAGTTTACTCCATGATCGTTGCCCTGGATATGCTGTTTGCTGGGTCACAGGTAATTAATGATAATTTCCATGTGTTACAGATCTGTCCAATTTACCAGTTTCTGCACAATGTGTATTATAGTAAGTGAGCGTGGTTGAAAGTAATCCATGCCGCTGTCCAATTCCGTTGGCTATCAATTGTACTATTTGGGTGTTATCTATCTCTCTCATTTGGTTTGGCATTTTGTAGGATGGGGCTATAGTTGTATGGAAAGGAAGTAAAGAGAAACCAGTTCCTTTTCAGCTGGTAGAATCTCTGAAAGGCCACACCGCCGATGTCATTTGTTTAGCAGTTGGGCCTATGAAGCTGTACTCTGGTTCTTCAGATTGCACAATAAGGGTGAGTTTGTAATCCTTCTTTACTCTGTGAGGTTAATAGAAGTTAAACTCTGACCGATTCTCTTCTGTTGTCTTTGATCAACGTTTTCCCAATGACAGATCTGGGACCTAGACAATTTACAATGTGTGCGGGTTCTGAATGGGCATGTGCAAGCTGTGAAATCTCTGCTTTTCTGCAATCAGTATGTACTATCATGCTCACTCGACAAGACGATAAAAGTTTGGGCTACCACAGACACGGGTGATATGGAAGCTACTACATACACACATGTTGAGGAACATGTACGTTGAGAACTTGGCCTTTTTTTTTCCTCCTCGTTGCTTTTCGGCCCATGGCACAAGGTCATCTGCTTCCAGCAAGATTCTTGCTTCATCATATTCATGTCATATCTCTTTTATTTGATACTCTCAGGGCGTCATTGCCCTCTGTGGCATACAAGATGGAGAGGCCAACCCTATTCTGCTGTGTTCCCGTGACGACAACTGCGTACATCTGTATGAGCTACCGTCGTAAGTACATAACGAGCTAGTTGTCTCAGCGTATGTTGACGAGTTCTCCCTCCCGCTGTATCTCTCATGGACTTACATGTATGTATGTATGGACAGATTCGCCGATAGAGGGATGATTTTCTCGAAACGAGAAGTGCGAACGCTTCGGATAGGTCCGAATGGCCTTTTCTTCACCGGGGACGGAAGTGGAGCTGTGAGCGTGTGGAAAATGGGTGATAAGCTGTGAGCATCATGAATGTGTTGGTTCCGACTCGCCTAGTGTCCCCATGGAGGCGCCTAGCCTAGCCACGATTTGTAATCAATAGATTCTGCTACTTCGACATTCTGTGCTATTGCAGAAAATGGCGGCACCATTTGTGCTTGACCTTGTCAATATTTTTGTTCAAGGCACATAGACATATATATATTTTTTAGAAGGTCATCATCATACGTTTGAAGCAAGGAAACTGAGATACACAGAGGAGGCTAACAAAAAAAAAACAAATCTTCAAAGAAAAAAATTATGACACAATAAGTGTCACATAATATTTGCTAAAAATAAATATTAAAATTTCATTCATTTAATAAATCCATCACATGGTATAAAATCTGCCATCGTAGAAAGTAAAAACACTCGCGCGAAATAACTTCTTTTTAGTTTTCTTATAGTCCTCTAATCTGAAAAATCATCAAAAGTCGAATATTACCTTTCCTTCTCAAGTGGAGAAGAAATAGAATTTCGCGGTCTGAGGTTTAGATGACGACGACGACGACGACGACGGAAGTAGCAGCTGCTCCGGAGGGGACGTTGAAGAACGTGCTGGAGCAGGAGACCCTAAAGTGGGTGTTCGTAGGTGGGAAAGGCGGTGTCGGGAAGACGACATGTAGTTCGATCCTGGCGATCCTATTGGCCAGCGTTAGATCCTCCGTCTTGATCATTTCCACCGACCCGGCTCACAACCTCAGCGACGCCTTCCACCAGCGCTTCACCAAGTCCCCCTCTTTGGTCAATGGCTTCTCCAATCTCTACGCCATGGTAACCACCACCACACCCCTCTTTTTTGAAAAGTTTTTTCCTGGAAATTGTTGCGCTTTTTGTTGTTGGGAGGAGTTTTGGGGGTACCCAATTGGCTAGTTTGTGGAATTACGGGGTAATTTTTCTAGTAAAGTTGTGTGCTTTAAGACAGGTTTGGGGTTTTTCCGTGGTCTGGTCTTTCGTCTGCTAGTGATAGAAGCTGAGTTGTTGTTGTGGCAATTGGCAATTGATTTTTTGGGTTGGTTTTGGGGGTACCCAATTGGTTAGTTTGTGGAATTATTGGGTAATTTTTGTAAAGTTTTGTGCTTTTAGATGTGTATTGCTGTTGGTGATTGGTAGTTTGGTCTTTCAACTGCTATTTTGGTTCCAAGATGATGTTGTTGCGAATTGAGGTGCTCGAGTGTAACGGGTAAAAGGCGAAGTTGTTATTTGATTGGTTGTGGCTCGATGTTATGTTTGGCTGCTGGAGATGTACTTGTAGTTTCTGAAGCTGATTGTTCTTGCAGGAGGTGGATCCTACAGTTGAAGATGATATGGGTGCTAATGATGGGATGGACGGTTTGTTTAATGAGCTGGCTAATGCCATTCCTGGGATTGATGAGGCAATGAGTTTTGCAGAGATGTTAAAGTAAGTTAGAATGTTGTTTACACTGGAATAGTTTATGAACAGACTCGTGGATAGAATCTTTATTGTGACTTCAGTCGGTTGGGCTAAGTTTTTGCTTCTCGGTAATTTGATGTTATACGTGGAGATTCATGCTCTCTATAAAATTACCCTCCTGCAGATTGGTCCAAACAATGGATTATTCTGTCATTGTGTTCGATACAGCTCCGACCGGCCATACACTCCGGCTGTTACAATTTCCGTCAACCTTGGAGAAAGGTCTCCATAAAGTCATGTCATTGAAAAACAAATTTGGTGGCTTAATGAATCAGGTATAGCTGCAAGTATCATTTTTATACTGTACATTTGAAATTCCAAGTGTTGTGGCTATTTAGGAAACTTTTGGATTGCACACTTTCTGTGCTCAGGGGAAAGTTTGCTGCCATTTATTGATTCTGTTGGGTACAGAAAAAATGCATGTGTTATGATGATCTTAATTTTAAAAAGATGGAACATCTGAAATTCTAGGGTACAATTTTGCATTGAGTTTTATCATTCATGCTATAATGTGATTGTGGCCCTTTCCCTATGTTCATTGGTCACTGAGTGTACATTAATTTGTTAGTGCGCGCATTTTGGTCCGGTATTGGGAGTCACCAATATGCATCTCTTATCTTTTGTTAATCAATAGCATGCTTAATTGGGCATTAAACTTTTCCTATCAGATGACTCGTATGTTCGGCGTAGAAGATGAGTTTGGTGAGGATGCAATTTTGGGAAAGCTCGAGAGCATGAAAGATGTGATTGAAAAAGTTAACAAGCAATTCAAAGACCCGGTAAAGATGCTCCCTTTATCATTTTTAAGCTTTAACGAGCTTACAGTCTGCCTTTGCAAATTAGTAGTAGAGAAATTCTTACTTTTCTTTGTAGAACTAATGAATGTGAAAGGTTGAGCGTGCTTTTCTGATGGAACTATACTACTGAGTGGTCGCTTATGGTGATGCAGCTGTAATGGTTGCTTAAGGAGACATCAGTCTGTTAGATGATGGAACTGTTCATGATTCTGCTAGGTCTGCCGAACATAACAACATGTGTTCTTTGCTGGCAGGATATGACAACGTTCGTCTGTGTTTGCATCCCGGAGTTCCTTTCTCTATATGAAACTGAAAGATTGGTTCAGGAACTTACCAAGTTTGAGATTGATACTCATAATATCATTATTAACCAA
This sequence comes from Hypericum perforatum, assembly GCA_012979155.1. NCBI lineage: Eukaryota > Viridiplantae > Streptophyta > Magnoliopsida > Malpighiales > Hypericaceae > Hypericum > Hypericum perforatum. The sequence continues at coordinate 81,072 of SOPF01028364.1, read as the reverse complement.
GTGATTTTCAAAGAAGACGGTATGTCATCTCTTTCTAGTTCAATTTATCTTTTCCTGCACAAGATATTGACCCGGGATATTGTTGTAACATCGTAGTCGTCGAATCACAATTGTTAAAAGCACGGATGAGGATGCAACAGAAGTATCTGGATCAGTTTTACATGTTGTACGATGACTTCCATATCACTAAACTACCGTTGCTTCCTCAAGAGGTACCACGAATTTTGGAAGCACATTATGAGATGTTGGTAGTTGAAAGCTCTAACGTATTGTTCCGAATCCTTCTTGTAATACAGGTTACTGGAGTGGAAGCTTTGAAAGATTTTTCAAGGAATTTTCTCACCCCATACGAATCTCCGGGAAGTAAAGGCACTGTCGAGGACTTGGAACGGAAGGTAGCAGCACTGAAGGGAATGTTGCAAGAAGCCGAAACCGAGCTTGACAAACTCCGAAAAGGGAAGCACAAAGCATGATGTTCATGAGTTCTGAATTCGACGACAAACTCGGTTCCTTTCACAAACTTATCTTTATCAGTGGTAGATTGAAATTCTTTGTACCATGTACACCACCAGTGACAATAATAATATGTTTGTCTCAGTTAGAAAAATAATATTGACCTTGAACTTACTAGAAGATGCCTAGGAGGCTACAAGATGCATGATGATATAAACCTGTGGGGGGCTCCTTGATCAAGTTGGTCCGGACCCACACCAGGAATTCCCTCATTGTCAACCCCTTGTCGGGGTCAACGTTGGCCTCGTGTATCCTCCGCTGTTACTCATTACATTAAAATCTCCAAAGTTTAGTAAATATTACGTATTCCTTTTTAAAAACTGAAATCCTTTTACCCGAATTCCACCGTCAGTTGCATTTCCCTCTCTCCGTCTCGCTCCGGTGAGCGGTGGCTAAACGCAGAGCTGTGACGACGTTCTGGAACACGTCAACGCAAACAATAACAGAATACAAATAAATATAGTAACGTCGAAAATAAATGTTTGAAATTTGAACGAGTCAACGCAAACAAGATCTACCAACCAGCTTATAAAATTGCAGATGGTAATAATTTCTTGGTGGAGAATGTATATAAGGAGCCAAACTTTTGTAACAAGTATTAAATTCCCTATGTCTTGCTGCCATCAAATTGACCGGATTATAGTACTTAACGGTCGTTGTCAAAATATCATGTTTCAAAAGACACAGCAGTAACACGACATCGGATGATTTACGTTAATGTGAAGTTCAACTATTGATATTAATAATTAATGGCACGTCTATTTCACTGACAATTTATTACGAGGCTCCTTCAGCATTGAGCCATCATCTAATCAGAACTAGGGATGCAGTGTTCAAACTTTTTAGACAAGAAGCTGGGAAGTTACAATCTCTCTCTCTCTCTCTC